>JAAGKR010004024.1:0-44371 GCA_011419295.1 Clarias macrocephalus | reverse complement strand
TATGTCTGAGCTTAGATGTAAACAGGATATTTAATATTATAAAGTAATTATTTGATGCTGCTATTTAAAATACATCTTGGTGCTGATTGAAAGATTATGCTTCTGTATGATTTTCTTTAGTACTATGGTTTCATCTGAGTGATTTGTATCACTCATATTTAGTACAATATTTTCATTTCAGATCTGCACTTCATATTTAGTGTTTTTTGATATACAGTATGATTTGATGATGAGTTCTGTATCAAATACTGTATGTGTATCACTTTATGTGTCATGCGCACTCAACGCGACCGGCACTAGGACCCGGAAGTAGTACGGTCGCGATTCAGGAAGTATAAAAGGAAACAAGATGGCGCCGCACATCACTCAGTCATTGAGTTTTCCAATGCCGTCTCCGACGCTATTTCTCCAAGTTCGTGAGTACTCACCATTTTGTGCCATTTTCCTGATTGAGTGTGTGTTGTTAGAACGCGGGTTTAATTGTGTAAACTCTTGCTCTCTGTGTGAGAGAGTTCTAAGAATAAATCGCGTGGTTATCCTGCCTGCTCGCGCTGCTTCCGCGTTTGGGTTTATCCTCCACGCTACACGGGCAAACTGCTAGTCTTCTGATTTGCCTCCGGTTGTCCCGTGACATTATGTCACAGGTGTTCTAATAATCATTCATGACACTAACTCTAGTTGAAATGAACTATGGTGAAAATATTTTTTTCTGTGGCAGAAATTTGTTATTAAATTAAATAAACAAACAAATCTTATTCCCTTTGATAATAATGATGTTTGTACAAATGTTGTATAAAAGCAAGTGAGTGCTGTCATGAAAGGGTTGCACCCTTGTGCCTACGACTGCATCACAGCCATGCTGATATTCAGTACGACAGCACTCCCTCTCATGTGATATTGCTTAATTAGAATACCTGTGAAGCAGAACGATACATACTGTAGGGTTAAACATCCCAGTGCTGTTCTACTCTATATCAGCATTCATGGATTTCCTCTTGTGCAATTAAATGACTAAGAACTAACTGTTGTATAATACTGTACATTTTACAGAATCAACTTGATTGATTAATGATCAGTTTTACGTTGCATTAATTGTGTTTGTGTCGTTACACAGAAATGTTTTCAAGGTTCCCTGTAATAAAAAGGATCTGGATAGAGAGGACTCCGTGAAGGTGATTTCACAGAGCTCTGACGTCAATGTGCACGCATGCATGGACACACACACACACAGAGAGAGAGAGAGAGAGAGAGAGAGAGAGAGAGAGAGAGTCATATATTGATGCCGTGGGAGTGTCAGTGACAGACTCATCTTTATTGAATATGGCTCGTCAGTTCTCAAAGCCCTCCCTCTTTCCCACCTCCCCCGTTTTTCTCCCTCTCTCTCTCTGTTCTCGCTCTCTGCTACCATCTGCTTGGCCAAGCACACATCATACAGCAGACGGTGCTTCACGCACACATACGTGCACACGTGGTGCTCCATCATCCCCTCCGTCTTTGCATCTCTTTCTCTCTCTCTCTCTCTCTGTCTGTTCTCCTCTAGCATTAATCATTTATTCTCTCGCTACTCTCATTATGAAAGCTCAGGATTAAAAACCAGAGTTCTTCATCCTTCTTCTCTTTTCCTGGTCAGTCTTTGGTAGGTCAGGACTGAAGCATGTTCGTTTCTGTGGCAGCAGTTCTCGGGGCGACCCTGGGAACCGTGTCTGGAGCGCTCACACTCTGTGGCCTGTCGTTGCTTTGCAAGAACTGCAAGAAGAGCAAATTTGAGGGGGATGACAGCACCGAGTCTGAGAAAGCAAGAGCCAGCATCTTACACACACTCACACAGGTAAGGAGTCCAGACATACACGATAACATGCTTAAACAAATAGAAGTATGAAATCATTTACTCAAACCATTAACGTGAGGAATAAGGTTAATTAACCAGATGAGCTTTTCCGAGATTAAACAGGACAAGCTGAGCTGAATAGGTACAAGCATAAAGCAGAAGAACAAATCATTCGGCTTCAAATTTTCTTGGAGCCACTCAGACTAATCAATGCTTTCTTTGAAGTGCCTAAGAAAGTGTCTTCTGATGAACTGCACTTTTAACAACCCTTCACAGGATGACTCACTATGTATCACTTGCACTCCTAAAGCTAAAAACAGGACCTTACTGAGACTGGATTATTTCCCAGCTAACTGTTTCTTAATGAAATGTTTGCAGTGTTGAATTGCCTGTGACTACTGTAATTAGATCTATTAAAAGCATGCATGGACTTCATTACTGAACACTGCTTGCTATTTATAGATCCTGACTGGTCGTCTTCACAGACAGTGTTGGCTGTTTGCTGGAAAGGCGACTGTAAATAGAACAAGCTATTATCATTTCCGACAGCCCAGAAAATATCGTCTAGCTCTACATCAAAGATCTAAGGAACACATGAGATGCTTTGTCGTTTCCCCCGAGGTGTATTCTGTTTATTTCCTAGTGATTTCTCACCGTTCCCAGAAATTTTTCTAGTCTGGCGAGGTTGCTCTCTTAGGCTGTCTGCTAGTGTTGCATTTTGCACAAATCACAATCTCGTCCTTAATCTTCATTTAGACCTATTAACAGCTTTCTTAAAAAGGTTCTACTTGGAACATTTTCCTCTTTTCCTCCTTTCCTCAGGGATTCTATATAGAACCATTTTATTTGGAGTGTGCTGTGAGTATTATTATATTTTTATATTTTTTTAAAGAAACAAAAATAAATAAATAATAATAAACAAAAAGAATAATTCAAGAAATATATATATATATATATATATATATATATATATATATATATATATATATATATATATATATATATATATATATATATATAATATCATCCCAGTATCAAACCTTATTAAACATTAAACCTCATCCTTTAATGGTTAGCAAGATTAGAGGTACACTGCCTGGTTTAAAAAAAAAAAAAAAAAAAGGCACACACTCAAATCAGCCACCTTTAGCTTTGATTTCAACATGCAGTGTGGTGGCTAATCGATATGTGAAATTGGTTCCTTATGCTCCCAGAAGGACTCTTTCACAATTTAAGTCCTGGAATATACCAATCCCATCAGGGAAGAAAACCTCCTTTGATGTAATAACCTGTTTATTGAGTACATTCAGATCATCATCTGACTTTATTTTATTGCCTTATAACATTGCTGAAACGAAACCTGACCAACCGAAGCAACCCCAGATCATAGAGCCTTGTACTGTATAGTGGGCACTATGCATGATGGGTACATCGCGTCATGCGCATCCGTTCTTACTCAAATGCATCCATCGCTATTAGGGAATAGGGTCAATCTGCACTCATCAGCCCACATGACCTTTTATTAAATTCTAATCTTTATGCTCCATAGCAGACTAAAGCCCCCTTTTTCTTAAGCGTTTCACTGACAAGTGGTTTTCTTATAGCCGCACAGCTGTTTGTCCCAATTCTCATCATATCTCATCATATTAAATATAGCTCTGATTTCTGCGGTCCAAGTGTTTACGTTATGTCAAGTCATGGAAATTCATCATAATTTTCTCATCACAGTTCTTTTGTGAAATTGACAGTTCAGCACTAACCATCCAGGTTCTAATAATGTATTGGACAGTTCTTAAATCAATTCATCAATGTTAATTCCAATTAATGTCTTCTTTGGTTGATGCAAGCCAATAATATGACCCTTTTGAATTGTGTTTTTTGTTTTTTGTTTTTTTGCAAGACAGTATTTGAATTTGACCATTTCTTTATGTGTGACATTTGAAGTTGTTTCTGCAACAATTTCTGTGTTGATTTGGTTATAAGTTTGGGCTAATATTAGCTGAGAAATCTTTGGTGAAGGTTTTTTCTTGAATATTTCCAAATAGCTTGTTTTTTGCGCAGCTACATTTTTTGGAAGACTTTGATGTTGGTATGAGAAACATATTTTTCATATTTTTGGAAAATTTCAAAAAACAAATTTCAAATTTATAGCCTTTTCGAAAATATTTTTTCTTAAATAACTTTCTTAAAAGATATTAATAATTCTTGCTTGTAATTTACTGCATGTCACAATTTTCAAACCTTGGCCATTTATTCAGGATCATCCTGCTTTTCAAAATCTCTGGTCCTGGTCCTAGTCCTCTGATCTGCTTTGTGAATAAATATTCCATTTTCTTTTCAGATGATTAGCTTGTCCTTCCAGGAGTCCATTTATTAAAGAAAAATTGATTCCTCAAACAAGCAACAAATCATTTATTATACCCATTATTATACCCATTATTATACCCATTATTATACCCATTGGCAAGCCACTGTGTCTAGCTGTAGGCGCGCGTGCGTGTGTTAATATGAATCAAATGGGTCTATAGTTAGACCACCTGGCCTGGCCTTGCCTTGAATTAGTCAACTGGTGCTACAACAATTAGTCAATCTGTGTTACATCCCCTTCCTCACACCTCTCCACTGCTGCAGAAATCATCCCTAGACCTCCTCCACATATACATTCCTTACTCAGTACTTACTCATGCCTTAAAAATCTGCGTTGATATGCAATCATCACACACCTTGCCACCTACATTCACGCACACATCACGCAATTTGATCTAGGTGCTATTTCTGAGTCCGTCTTGGTGTTGAGACTGTCAATGTATAGTCACGACTCATACTCGCACATATGCACTGACAAAGCCTGGTCATGCACAAAGACACTCCGATCTAATGATTTCAATTTCTTTGTTAAGTGGACATAATTGTGTGTATTCATGAATATTCATTCCCGTCAAACAGTCACAAATGGGCTTTGGGACAGACATTGAATATGAATATTTATACACTGGAAGATGAGAGAAGAAGAACCGAGAATTCTTTAGTAGGGTGTAAATAATTCACTGGCCTATCGCTATATAAAGGGGAGATCTGGTAAAATCAGGATCAAGTGCTGAACATTATTTATGTTCATAGAGTTTTTCCTGCTTTTTGTTTGGTCGGTGTTCTACGACAGATGGCTTTGACTTCAGAATAGGTTCCTTGTAGAGCTGTTTAGGAAATCTAGAAGCATACACCATCCAAACAGCTGATTTTATTTATTTATTATACATTTTTTTAATTATAGAAAAATAGATATAGATACAATACAAATAATGATAGAGATCATCATTATGTGGAAAATATGGTTTCCTGAATTTTTTAGGCATAAACAAAAAGGAATGATGGACCAACAGTTAATAACAGTTTATTGGGATCCGAAAATGTTATTTTCATGTTATTCATCTGAAGACGAATTATGTAGACAAAATATGAAATTGGATAAAAAGGATAGTACTGGGATTATTAAAGGAGTGCTGAGAAGTTAGACTTTTACTTTCTTAAATTTGCATATTTTTATGTATTTTCTTCACATTGTATATAAATAGTATGAACTGTAGAATTGAATGATGAGGACATAATAGATCTATCTATCTATCTATCTATAACATTTCTATCTATCTATAACATTATTAACATTATAACATGTATAGATATAGTTAGAAATATATATATATTTCTAACTATATCTATAAATGTTATAATGTAATCATGATTTCATTTATTAAGGGAAAAAGCCTGTCCAAGCCTGTCCAGGTTCAGGACTTGACATCGTGCATAATTAATGGAACCATGAATTTTGCGCTCTACCAGAAAATCCTAAAGGAGAATGTCCGGCCATCAGTTCATGACTTCAGGCTCCAGCACACTTGGGTTATGCAGCAGGACAATGATTTGAAACGCACCAGCAAGCACACCTCTGAATGGCTCAAAACAAAAACTTAATTAAGTCAAAGTCCGGATTTAAATCCAATTGCGATGACCTTAAACCGGCCGTTCATGCTCAAAAGCCCTCCCATGTGCCTGAATTAGTGTTGTGTTCTGAAAAAAAGAGTGGACCAAAATTCCTCCTTACTTTTTCACCATCACTTAAAACTGCATTTTGTATTTATTAGGGTTTTATTTTGTATTAATGAAAGATATTTGATGATCTCAGTGTGACAAATGTGCAAAAAGTAAAAAAAATAAAAAAAATCAGGACTGGGACAAATACTTCTTCATGGCACTGTATCTTTCTAGCTATATATATACATAACATGGAAAATATCTTTAACCAGTTTAAGATGTATATCTAGCCACTGTCCAATGCTTTGTGTAGCATTTGTGTTCATGTTCTTAAAAAAGGTCTTAAGAGTTTCTTGTTGGAATAAAGCATAATATCCTTAATACTTTGTCTTTAAGCGGTGGAATTACTGTATGAATGCATCTGAAGAATCTTAATATAGATGAAATGTCAAGGATCACAGTGTACCCTGTTCCAATCCCATGTAAAATTCAAGCTCATCATGGGAAGAAATTAGGCATAATTCATAGGGATTTACTAAACTATGCTGAGACACTAAAATACTACACCCACTTATACTGACTAAACTTATAAAATTATAATTATCTAAAAAGAAAGCAATAATAACTGATTTAATAATTTCATAGATTCATACAGTAAATAGTTTTTCTGTTAAAATACATTGTTAAAGCATGTTTTTATGTAGTTTTTACATGCTTAACTTAAACATAATATATCCATAACGTGTAAATGCCAAATCCATTAATGCCAGTTATTTAAAAAATGACAAAGCTTTTTAAATCTACACTTTGGATGTTAAGTCAAGTCTTTCATACTCGACAGTATAATAAAATTCACAGAGTTTGTAGAAAATCTGCACTTTTCTGATAAAAGTTTGTCCATTTAATGTCACTTTCATAACTCTGATAAAATGGTAGATATTTTCTGAATGTAAATCTTTATGTGGATTTTGAGGATTTTGTTGTTGTTAGCCAAGGAGATTATATTAAATGTTAAATTTAATCCAATTATACCATGCTCTGAGGCTTTTCGTTCACAAATTTTTTTTTTTAAAAAGTCTAAATGTCACATCCATAACACTGAAAGTGGCCTCTTTGTTTAATTTAAGGAATGTATTTTTTCCTACCTTAAATACCAACATAAAGTATATTTTTTTCTTTTCTTTTCATTTGGTTTTAATCCAGTTCAGTGTGCAGAAATCTACAGAACCTATTCAGCCACAGACGTTGCTGAAATTCCCCAAGATCTACAAACCTAAGCCATCTGTCACATCACCTGAGGTTATGAACTATAATGAAAATGCTGTGACCTCAGAGAAAGCTCTTGCTAAATCTCCCAGCTGTGACCAAGGAACAGAGAAGGATAAGGAGGTCACTGCTCACCCAAGGCAAGGTAAAAACTTCTCTAAATAAAAGTTTTTAATATTTTCATATTTTTATATATTTTCATATTTTTTGAGTGAACAGTATACTGTAATGCTAGCAATATACAGTAACTGTCTTATTAAATAGATTATGAAAATCATAGCAATCAATCATTCACCTCAGATTAAATACTATATGTTTATAGACTCCCTAATACTGTATTACTCTTCAGGGCTTCCATTCTTACCTTGACATGCAGATCACAGGTTATAGGGGCAACCTGGACTCCACAGATCACAAGACCTTTTTCCATTCCTCCAAAACCCAATGCTTATGCTCTCTAGCCAAGCCAAACATTTTTTTTTTCTGATTAGCCTATAATAAACGTGATGTGTGGCTTTCTCTCAGATTCCACAGACGAGACCCCCTGTGCTGTCGAGCAATCCAGTACAATTACAAGCAGCAGCTCTGTGCTGCACCCTAAACTGCATTTCTCCCTTCGCCTGCACACTGAGAGCAGAGAGCTGCACATTACCATTATAGAGGGTAAGGAACACACACATACACACTATTTCTAACACATTAACTTACAAACCTTCCATGTACCAAGAATACTTATTAGTTCTTTCAGTAGCATTTTATAATGGGCATTGGTGGCTCATTAGTAGGTTTCTCGGCTCGTGTTTAATTCATTTAGGCATTTGGCAGACGCCCTTTTCCAGAGTGACTTACATTTTTATCTCATTACACATCTGAGCAGTTGAGGGTTAACGGCCTTGCTTAAGGGCCCAACAGTGGCAACTTGGTGGTCATGGGGTTTCAACCTGGGACCTTCCAAACTGTATTTCAATGCCTTAGCCAAATTAAGTATTCTTAAAGAATATGAAATAAGAATATAATATTATAAAGAAAAATAGAGTATGAAAAGAAATTATTGAAATAATGAATATTAAATATATATAAATGAATAATTAATGTTTATAAATAAGAAATACTATATATTATTATTATTATTATTATTATTATTATTATTATTATTATTATTATTATTATTATTGCAAAACGTCAAAAAGAGCTTGAATCAACAGTGGGGTCCATAAGTCTGAAATGACATTAGCATATATTTTTTTAAAACAGAAAATGCTTGGTGGGTTTACCTCGGTTTCCTCCCAGAGCCCAAAGACTTCAAACTATTTGTGTGTGTGTGTGTGTGTGTGTGTGTGTGTGTGTGTGTGTGTGTGTGTGTGTGTGTGTGTGTGTGTGTGTGTGTGTGTGTGTGTGTGTCCTTTTGATGGATTGTGTTCCCTGCCTTGTCTCCGCCCCAAGTCTCTGGGAATAAGCTGTTTTTTTTTTTTTTCCAGAATTCTGGAGTTTGCTGCCATTAAAAAACAAAAGATGCCCATACTGTAAAATTCATGTAAATGTTTAGAAGATTCTACATTTCATAAGTTGCTCATAATTTAATTTCAATAATAATAATAACAACAACAAGAAAACCTGCTGTTAAACTGAAAATGAATATCATACAGAAGCAATTTCACGATGCTCTCAGACATTTGAACGCTACAGTAGATTCAGTTTAAAAATATTTGTTTATATGACAGAAAGTGTTTAGCTTCTGATATTATTGCGTTGTAATTGATTTGCTGTCTATAGGTAGATTTTTTAGGGGGAAAAAATATTATTATAGCTTTAATGGCTCTTGTCCACTGAGATGATACTAACTGTTACATAATGGCTGATATTCATTTATGCAAAGTCCCTGAGATATTATTACTTTTTTGATATTAAAAGAGATTCAATATTTGAGGATCCCTATGTAAAAACAGAAAAAAGCATCACACATTGCTGAGGTTTGGGTTCAAACATTCACAATAACGCAGCCAGTCATTGTCATTAATAATGCGTTTTTATTCATCTTATGAGGTTTATTCAAGTTGGTGTCAGTGACTCCACTGTCCCAACACAGGTTATCAATTGCTGATGCTGTAGCTTCATAACAATCTACACAGGGCAAATATATTGCTATGACATCTTATTGACATTTACTATCCTTCCCTGCACCATCATTCTTGTAATGATACCCTGTTGCCTTGTGAAGGCTGCAGTTATCTTATTTATATTGTCTGTCCATAGCTGCTCACATTTTTCTTTTTCTTCCCATGACTAGTTTCGTCGGGTGAATAAATGTTCGATTTTAATGGCACCACCACTTCCTGGGAATAAAAATAAAAATATGGGTTTGTGGTTTATAACTCAGAAAAATATGCCATTGTCCCTAACGCACAAAGCACTCAGCCTTGTGTCTTGTATCAAAACATTAAACTGAGACCGGGACACCGAGCCAAATAATGTCTAGAAAGAGCCTCTAGTGAATAAATTAGTCACTGAAATAGGGATCAATAAAAGCCCTGAGGCTAGAACCAGAAATTATAATGAAGGTTTTCTCCCATATTGACTGATCATTCTGCATTCTGGACCAAAACAAACACAAAGTACACACAAAGGCATTTTCTCATATACCCCCTGTGACAATGAAGCATTTACTCTATTTCTACATAAACCTGTTCACAATGCAATCTCTCCATCTGCTAGATCTTCACTAGAACTCAATGTTCAGCACTGAATGAAAAATGGTTTGCAGTTCAGACACTGTTGAGCAGGTCAAAGAGATGCTGTACATATTTAAATCATGGCCTGACAGGTTAAGCCTGAAAGGTCAAGGCTCAATAATAGAAGAATAATCTGAACATGCTTATTAAATCTCCTTCTTTATTATAGAACATTAAGGATGGACATAACTGATTATTATTATTATACAGTAGATGAACCAAGTGTGGTTATATAGATATCTGCTGCCAGTTCAATTAGAAATGAATTAAAAACAATGGATGGGCAGATGGTCAAATATAACTGTCATATAAGGGTCAGAGGATTGATTTATGATTGATTCATCCTTGCTGGGGTAAGAATTAAGATGTAAATTTGCTCTTTATTATCCCTGGTAAATCCGTCACCTTTAGTTACTTGTCTCTTTGATCTTAAACTTATTTATTTTAATTGATTGACTGATTTGATTGATTTTGTTTCTGATCATTTTTGTCCCAGATCAAGGTTATTTTAAATCCTTTCAAACAAAGTTAGAGACCAGCAAGCACACAAAAACAAGTAACACTGTTTCGAAATGACACAAAATGAAATCTTACAGGTTTGTATAGGCATTATGTAAAAGATTCTGAATGCTGTTGTAATGGTTTCGAAACAAGGGATTAAACAAAATAGACAAATAATAGCCAAATAAACAATGTTTTCTTCTTCTTCATCTTGTTCTTCTTTTGTCCTCTTTGCAGCTGAGCAAATAAGCATGGAGACTGGCAGTGAGGGCTATGTGTCAGGGTGTGTGAGTGTATATGGAGAACAGAAGCATGCCCAGACAGCGGTACGCAAACTAGCATCGAGAGTGCATTGGGGCGAGGCCATGGTGTTCTCCCTGCCCAGTACCTGTAGCACAGAAAGCACAGAGAGCATGGAAGGAGAGGTGGCACTGACCTTACACGTGTGCGACCGGTTCTCCCGGAATACAACTCTGGGCACTGTGAGGTTCAAACTGGCGGATGTGGGCATGATGTCAGATGCTGACTGCTGGGTCAACTTGCAGCCACCAAAACAGGTGGGATATGAAATTGAATCGTTATCTAAATTTTTTACTAAACGTGAAACAATACCCAAATGTCTAACAAACATGAAACTTCATATAAAATAAATAAATAAATAAATAAATAAATAAATAAATAAATAAACTAAATTTACTCACCAGTCACTTTCTCACATTCATGCAGGTATTTAATCAGCCTATTATGGCCTATTATAGGGAAACATCTTGAGATCATATGAGAATAGTTTGAACTTAATGAAAGTCTATCATAACACAAATCACTCTTTACAACTGTGGTGAGCAGAAAAGTATCTCAACATGCACAATACATTAAACTTTGATGTACATGGTTCACAATCACAAAAGACCACATCAGGCCCAAAAAGGTATCTGAGGCTGTCATGACAACAAGTGACAAAAATTAATTGTTAAAAAAAAAATCATATACCGGTGTGAAAAAACAAACAAACACATATTTATCTAAAAACAGTATAATGGTTACAGTAACTAATGGCAAATATTACTTAAATAAATGCACTAGTGATAACAGATGTAAATTATATATATATATATATATATATATATATATATATACACACTATACACTCACATTATACTGTAGATCACTTTAATAACCTTATATTGGTAATCACTGATGATAGATATTACCCTACACATTATTCATGTGAGCGATATTACAGAAAATATCTTATACATGTGAACACAGGTGACGTATTCTATTAAAAACGTTACCCTTGCGAATAGATATTATAGCCTATAGTCCTCTGTAAGGTCAGATAAGATATACAGTCTCTTCCAATCCTGACACTTAACATGTGTTTAAAAGCCAGCTGTGTAAGAACTGTTGAAATGCTTAGAATAATACAGTAAGAACTGAACTGGATGCAAAAGAAAGGTGGTTGCAGGTTCAAAATGCAAGCATTATGCCTCATTATGCCTGTGTGTGTGTGTGTGTGTGTGTGTGTGTGTGTGTGTGTGTGTGTGTGTGTGTGTGTGTGTGTGTGTGTGTGTGTGTGTGTGTGTGTGTGTGTGTGCGCGTGTGACCTTTAAAGAGTTTGGTAAAAGAGCATGAGTGTCTGAGGAATGAATATGTCAGCTTGTGTGTCATGCTGAATTTCTAGGTCTGAATCTCAATAACATTGCTAAGTACCACACACACACACACACACATGCGCGTGCACACACACAAAACACAGGTTGTTGTGATGGGCTTGCATGAACGTCACTATCATGTCAGTTTGCTCATCAATTAATGTTGAATATTTTTAACACTTCTGATACATCATGTTAGACGATCACAGCAATGTAACAGGGGGGAAAAGAAAACAGACATGTTGATATGGACACTAGGTCTTTCTCTAACACCTTCCGGATGTCTATAAATAGCTTTAGATATGCTTTAGAATGTGTTTCTCTTTATGAGATTTCCAATATGTACACGTGCACACACACACACACACACACACACACACCCACACACACACACACCCACACACCCACACACACCCACACCCACACACACACACACACACACACACACACCCACACACACACACACACACACACACACACTCTGCTGTCTGCTAGGCTGGTAATGGAAGGGCAAGAGATCTCTATCTGCGTCATCACATATCCCAAAGGAGATTCTGTTTCAGCATGCACACACACACACACACACACACACACACACACACACACACACACACACACACACACACAGTAAATTCTGAACAAAAACATTGTAGTTATTGTTTTTCATTTAAATCCCATGATTATTTATTCAATGCTTTTCTACCATAACCTAATATCGTAATATGTACATACATTTGGATTTCTATATAATACACAAAATTTATTCTTTTCATTCATAGCTATTCATGAAAAACACATATTCAGAAAAACAATTCATTCAATTAAAGTTTTACTTAATACAAAGTTATCCAGTATCATTGAGAAGATATACAGAGCAGGAGAATGGAAGAGAAGAACTGGCCAGTTGTTCAAGGGCATCTGAAGGTAAATAGTGTATCCGCCTGCCAGTACGTGACGCTATACATGACGCAGTTTCCTCTTGGCTCTACGATCGCCACTCTAAATAATTTATTTGTTAATACACTAAGATGTTGCACACACAGTTACAGACACTTGAGCAGATGGGAAAGTGGAGGAAAAATCAGATCTCGTCTACACAGTTATTCTCAGAGGCACGCATACACACAGTAATACTGAGCTGGCTCTTTTTCAACCCATGGTGTTAGATGATTCATATTTCCTTAGTGAAAACAATATCACCAGGCGGTTGTTTCTGAGTATACAGAGACAAGTAATTAGGAAGCAGAATCAAAGACAGAGAGAGAGAGAGAGAAAGAGAGAGAGAGAGAAATACGTAGGTTGCAATTTATAAAATTGGGTGCTGCTAGAGTTTAAGTCATGACTATTTTCATTCATGTAATCACTTGCCTCGATACGCTATAAAGCTGGCTTATAACATGAATCTTATTATTCTGGTCGTGTTATTATGATAATATGATCCCTCTGCTGTGAATAACATTCACTCAATTGCACCAAACCCATTTCCAATTGTGTTGCCACAGCTGTCGGCATAACAGAATATTGGCCTGTAAAACAAATATCTATTCAATCATTCATTCATTCATTCATCTTCACTAACCATTTTATCCTAGACATGATTCATACAGGTCACTTACCCTGGATCCGGCACCGATCCCGGGAACACTTTGTAAGGTGTCGGAGTAAACAGATATGAAAAAATTCTAATTAAAATGATTTCAATTCACATATGCAGTCCCATTCAAACTGTTTTAGAACTGCGACGCCAGTTATTTTGTTTTTCCATTCTTCTCGTTACGGACAAAACACGGAGACATTTGGGTTTGAGAACAAAAGATGAATAATGAGCCGAGAGATCAGAGTTTTAGCTGCCATTTCCTGATACTTACATATATAGGAATATTTTAGGGAATATTTTAGTCAACAATTTGTAATGTCTTATAAATGAACGAGTCTCCCGGTATACTAACAACCAGACATCAAACAGGTCAGTGAAGGAATGCAACCACAGTTGAAGACAAAAACATGAAAAACGGTGAAGAAAAACCCCAAAACAATAGTTTAGTGACATAATCAATAAGCTCCACAGAATACAATCCACTGTTAATAGAAAACTTTGACATCAGAAGTATGGAATTCATATCACAAGATGTAAACCCTTCATCAGCAGTGTGAGTCAGAAGACCAAATTGGAATCCACCGAGAAATACAAAAAAAAATACAGCACAAATGTCCTGGAGCCAAGGTTAACCTTTACCAAAGTGATGAACATGTCAAAGTATGGAGAAAAAAGGATCTGTTCCAATGATGCAAAACATCAGTCAAGCCTGGTCTTGCATGGCTGCTTTGGGAACAGGCTTACTAATCTTTATTGATGATGTAACTTATGATGGTAGACGCAGAATAAATTCAGAAGTCTAAAGAAACATTCTGTCTGCCAGTTTACAGAGAAATGCTAATTTCGTAGGAGGACAATGACCCAAACCCATTGACAGCACAACAAATGACTTAATTAAGGGATAAACATGGAAGGATTTGCATTGATCAAGTCAATCACCAGACCTTTACCCATGCATATAAAAACTGTTTTTTTTTTGTAATTCCTATACCATGTACTCAAATTAAATGTAAATAAGTCAGCATTTAAAACTCATTTATTATTTAATCTCCAATAAACAGCTAAATTAACAATAACTTGTCAATATATCCACATTTATGCACATGTAGAAGCATTTTCTCTTTAATAAAGCGATTTAAGACTCGAGTCATATACTAAATTATAAATGTTATATGAACTCTATTAAATTAACTCAACTTAGATGAACTCTATTATATGAACTCAACTTAGATGTAAATGTAATTAGATGTAATTAAATTAGATTAGATGTAATTTCCCAGCCAAATGTCAGTCCAGCTGTAATCCACTGGATAAAATGTAGTGGCATGCATACCAAAAGATGCTTAAATAAATGAGACGATGCTAATAAGAATTTGCTGAAACGATTAAAAAAAAGAAGTCTAAAATAATATTTATTTTTAATAATCACTTTTTAAATGAACAACAAGAAATCAAATACTCTGAAAAAAAAATGTCTGCGATATTTAGAGCTCATATTATACATTCGCCAGCCACTTCACTAATATGAACCCACGTTTATTTCATGCAATTATCAGACCAGCCATTCATTAGGAAACAGTGCAATGCAAATCATTAGAGGGTACAAGGTCATTAAAACTAGACAATTAATGATTGGAAACTACACTTTACATCTGTTGTGGATTATGTGATGCTTTCCATTACTACAGGTAGGCTAATAAAAGTGGACTAAAAGTAGGTGTTGAATTAACACCCCCTAAATATTCATTGTTATCCAAGTTACACTATGATACAGTGCACATTTTATTTGCCTTTCCCATGCATTAAGAGAAGCCAGATTGTGGAAATTAAGTACATATTCTATTTTTCTCTTGGATGACTCAGAATAACTGCATGGTTCCCTACATGGGGTTATCCATGGCCCCAAACCAATAGTTTCTCCTCCATGAAGTTCTTGGAGCTCTGTAATGTGAAATATGTCTGAGAAATCTTATAATACAAAAAAGGCTAATTCTGATTTATTATTATTAATTATTTGTTTGGCAGCTACAGTACACCTAAAGTAAAATGAATGAGTATTCATGCTACTTCCACCATGAATCCTAGATACATATTTAATGATAATATTTGGTGATTGTTTTATTGTTGATTGTTGATTTCTGTTCCGTTTGCCTATATGTTTGAAAACCTTTTAATAAAAAAAAAACTCTGTAAGATAACTATTGTGCAAAACTATTGTATTGTAAACTATTGTTTTCACCTCCCAGATGGAAGTGCATTCAACGGGGGAGCTTTTGTTGTCACTAAGCTACCTGCCGGCAGCAAACAGGCTGGGGGTGGTGGTGATGAAGGCACGAGGACTGCAGTCTGATAAACTTAAAGACACTATAGGTAATATTAGACACTAAGCATGTTCCATATTGTAATATCTCATACAGCTTTCAACGATTTATCTAAAACCAACCAATATTTTATAGGAAAAAAACTTGCAAAGCAAGTACACTGGCTTGTTGAACATGGGCCAAGTTTTTGTCGTTTGGCAGAGTAGCTAAGTGGTGTTTTGTTCTCGCCGTCTAATCCCTCCATTCCTCCAAGGCCAATTTGACCAACTAGTTCCTGATCCCCAAATGTTTTATAAGAGTAAAGTGATATGAACATGAATGGTGCAGTTTCTGGTCGGAGCTGTGCACTGGTGCGCAGTCATGTTGGAATTGGTGTGGGGTTGTTTTTCAGGAGTCGGGCTCCGCCCTGTACTTTGAAAGTGAAAGGAACTCTTAATGCTTCAGCATACCAAGACATTTTGGACAATTTCATGTTCCCAACTTTGTGGGAATAATTTGGGGATGGCCACTTCCTGTTCCAGGGTGCGCACCAGCGCACAAAACAAGGTCCATAAAGACATGGTGGATTAGTGAGTTTGGTGTGGAAGAACTTGACTGACCTGCACCTTGAGTCCTGACCTCAAACCGATAGAACATCTTTGTGATGAATTAGAACGGAGACTGCAAGCCAGACCTTCTTGTTCAACTTCAGTGTCTAAACCCTTTTGGATGTTCATCAAGGTCTTATGCATGTAAAGACAGTCAAGCAAATACTTTTGGCAATATAGTGTATTATGAGAGGTAACGAACCTTGACCATGATCTTGTTTAGGTCCCAATAATCTAAAGATGGTGCATTCTTCTTCTCCACAATGAAACACCCTGTCCCTGACAAAAAGTTGGAAGGCTGTAAGGACAAGGCCTCCAGAATCTAGTCCTCTGTGGTCTTTGGCTCAGGGCCCAATAAGGAGAATAATCTGCCCTGGGGAAGGCAAGGTGTCAATGGCACAATCATATTGCCACTGGACCAGCAGAATATGGGCCATTTGATTACTACAGGGTTTTTGGAGGTGTAGGGGTATAGGGGTTGGTGCCTACTACAGGGGGTCCCAAGACTGCTACTGAAAGTTTGAACCAGTCCACCTGAGAGAGGGATGTGGATTAGGGGCACAAGAAAGGAACAGTGTGATCTGCTCAAAAAAAGAAATAAATTAAGACCTTTACAAAAATAATATTGTTGTTAATGAGATCTTTTAGATTTGTTCTGTCTTGTACATAACAGAACCTTCTTGTTTCTTAGACCTCTCAGTGAAACTGACTTTGAAGCACCAGAGCACCAAGCTCAAGAAGAAGCAGACACAACGCGTCAAGCACAAAATCAATCCAGTATGGAATGAAATGATGATGCTAGAGCTTCCCAGAGAGCTACTGACCAAGTCCAGCTTAGACCTGGAGGTGCTGAACCAGGTGAGCCCTGGCACCCTGCTCCCACTTGGGCGCTGTCAGCTCGGCATCCAGTTCTCAGGCACCGGCCTCCAACACTGGCAACAGATGCTGGATAATCCACGCAAACAGATCGCCATGTGGCATCCTTTGCATGCTTAAATGCTAATAAAATGCGAACTAGTGTACATTATTCATAGTTAAATGTTGTTTGTTATTTATTAGTACTGTTCTCCTTCTGTGTAATAATATGTGTCATTATAATGTTCTAAAATTTTAGGATCAACAACTCAACTTACAGGTTAACATGTTACTGTCACTGATACACTGATTCTGCAGGGACAATGATTAACAGATCATTATAAAAGGATGAATATCCTACCATATATATATATACAGTATATAAAGTAGCATATTTAGCCCTAGTGATTGCATTACTGTACATTCCACAGCCAAAACAAAATGAAGTCACTGGGCATATTTAAACCAAGACCTAGTAGTAGATCTGGATTATTGGGGTTTCTTTAGCCCATCCATCCAAGATTAACAGATTTCATGGAACTTGGTCAAAAGAGGACAGGGCACATTAAATATAATTGCAATAAAACAACTCAACTCCCTGTCCCTTGGAGTCAAATATTAAGCATACCATCATTCCTTGTACTGTATATGTAATAATAACTGTATTAATGATAATCTAAAGCTACTTATTAACACTTATACATTATATATTCTTGATATATTCTCTTTACTAATTTTTGGATAAATTAAGCAGATTGATGTATCAGTGTAGAATTTTCTGTCTTGTATATAAACATTAAATTACACTATGATGAATTTATGTCATTGTAAAGTCTCATATGTCATAATCTGGTCATCAATGTGCTTAAATGTGCAGTAAGGATGCTGATAGATGCTGGTTTCACTGTACAATAGCTCCAAATTAAATTATATTACTTTTAAAATATTCATAGGTTTTAAATTACTGTTGATATTGGAAGATTTTGCTGTGAATGGAAGGTCATTTATGTGCATAGATGAATGATACAGAAGATAAGCAAGAATAAAACTAGGCTCTTTTTTTTTTCATTTTATAATTTAGTAATTTGTGAATACAGGATAATATACCTTGTCCGTAATTACAGGCATATCATTCACATTATACTGTATAAACACTTTAAGGGGACATCTTTATACTTAATCATGTATGGATCATTTAATCAGATTGCAGCAAAAACAATATGCATAAACGCATACAGATACTGGTCGACTTATGCCATGAGGTCCAAAGGCCCACAGAAAATCCTATTTTAATTTTAATCATTATTTTCAGAAATAATAATGAATTTTAAAGACAACATTTTGCATAGCATACACAAAACTACCAAGATATCACAGCACATCTGTGGAAATCATCTTCCAGGAAGGCTGAAGGACTGATTCAGTCTTGAATTATTGATCACCAAAGCCTGATGTTGTGTAACAGGCTGTGTGTTACATATCAGGCCAGCTATCTCATGCATAAAAGATGGCTGCGAAAAAAATCAGCATCAAGCTCAAACATGGTCACTTTAATATCATTCGTTTCCTTAAAGCATCTGTAAAGACGAATTTTCTAAAACACTCGTAGAACAATATTACTCCGGCAGGTCCATAAACTTTAACTTTAAAGAGAATGAGTATGTGACCAGCTCATTTGCTACCAATTCCTGCCTGACAGCTACAGTAGACCCAACAAGATGCAGCGCATTTTTTCAAGGGCAGTTAAAAGTTGCAGAACTGCCTGATGCAGAAACGACAGGGAAAGAAAGAGCGGATCACGCAACGCCAAGATGGCTTGAAGCCATGTGCTTCCTTTTTGAACTTTTTGAAAAGGTGGAGACCTCAGCGTGTACCCCTCTGTCTCTCTGCCTTCATTATGGGCATCACTATGCTACAGTACCAAGCCCCTGTGTCACCTTGATGCTCTGTTAAGGACATCACTCTGCTTCATTACTTGGCTGAGGATTTTGCTGCTCCTCCCTACTTTGCTGAGGACATTAATGCATCCACTTAGGACGTCGCTTCTCCCACTTGCTCCACACTGCTCTTTCCCCCACTTTAGTTTTCGTTCCACCTCACTGTTCTGTTAGTACATTACTCTGTCTACTTGCTCCCCTGAAGCCATCATTCCACCTCCTCACTTGGCTGATGATGGTACTCCTCCTCCCTACTTCACAGAGTACAACTTGCTCACCTAAGGACACTGCTCCCCGTCTGGTTTCTTGGCAGATATTTTGCGCATACCCCCCACCCCCTTGCCTAGCAGAGGACATGGCTCCCCATCTGGCTCTGTGGATGAAATGGCACCATCCCTTAGCTATACTGTTTTGCTAAAGGTATCCGTCCTCTTGAACCTCATTTGCTTAAGAGCCCCTTATAGGGAGGAGACAGTTCGAATGGTTGTCCTGAGCACCCTCTGAACTGCATAACCCTTTTCTTAAGTGGGGTTTCGGTAATGATAAATGGGTGCAGAACTTAGCCCTACACTGATGACTTGTACCTGTTCCCTTCTTCACCAATCTCCTGGTTTCTCTTCGTCTCACTGTGCAGGTTTTGTTTTTTGTAGTTGAATGTCACTTAGCCCATGCTGTGATCATGTCCTTGCCATGCTTAACTTTTATAGTTCTTGTTCATGTTCAAGGCCTTAGGTTCAGAATAAAGAATAAAGATAGAATAAAAAAATTCTTTTCTTTGCTTTTATTTATTTATTTATTTATTTTTTATTTTTTTTATTAAAATTTTTTTTTTACCAATCTTATAATCTCTCCTGCAAAATACTGAGAGCAACATTATTTCGAATTAAGCTCACCTTGCAATGACTGGATGGACAAGGTCATTCTAATGTTGATTTTGTAAATTATTAGACTGTCCTTGTGGTGTTCCATGAAAGCGAGCATGCAGAGCACATATCTATTTCTTATTAGCCTGTACCATGGCCATCCTTTCCTCTGACAAACAGACCAAATAGGGACAATGTAAGAGGATTCCTTGTCTGAGCAGAGACTGCTCTACCATGTGATAAATGTCATCACCATGATCTGCAGATGCATAGAAGGCATTCAGGTGTTGCCTAGGTGCTATTTTAAATTCGCAGGGCCACATTAAAATACATAACAACCAATATCCTTATAAAGCTAATGGTTCTCCTAAACAATGTTTCTTAGGGCTGGATGAGTATCCCAGGAAGCAGAGAGCATACAGCATGTTCCCGTTCCAGGGGTGAAAACTGCCCCTGATTTGAATTTCCAAATTTTTTAAGCATCTTTTTTTTTTTTCTCCCTTTGGCTGAAATTGAATTTGGCCTTAATATTAATGTAAATAATAAACAGTGATGCTCTATGCAGTATGTAAATTAGAGCCACATTAATGCACGACATTGCATCTTATGACAATGCAGATGCAAATCTCTGTACTGTTTTTATTCTAATGACACAGCACAAAGCCCAGCATCTTTTTTTTTTTTATTCAGAGGCAATCTGTTCCATATTATAAAAATGGATTAGAAAATAGATATTTTCTTTGTTTCTCTGATTCTCTCTCTCTCTCTCTCTCTCTCTTTTTTTTTTTTTTTGCTGTTTTGCTCACCTGCTCTGCTTGACTGGCTGAGATAGTAGCAGGACTGCGGGGATTTCTTATAGTACAATATGTTCTCTCTCTCTCTGTCTCTCTCTCTCTCTCTCTCTCTCTCTCTCTGTGTCGATCGACACAAACATCCCCCCTCCACACACACACACACACACACACACACACACACACACACACACACACACACACACAGTGCACTTGAGCACCTGCATATTAAGAAGCATATTACTGAGTGAAACACATTATTATGTGATATAATTAAATAAGTCGCAAGGAGCCAAATCAGCCTGTAAATGCAAGTCACGTAAAAAACAAACCACAAAACGCAACCGAAATTTTTTCAGAAATCAACAGCAATTCATAAGTACAACAATTTGAAAACACATCATCATCGCTGAAATGGAAAGGTTACATCCATCTATTTAGGCTTTCTTATTCGCATATAATAAATATAAAAGTTGTCCAGGCTTCACTGTACAGTATATATAAAATGGTATCATACAGTACGAATGCTTACATAAAGAAAAATAAGCATCAATAAAAGCATCAGTTGGTGAAGTGTGTAGGGTTTTGGTCTCACAGTGCATGGTTTTCCAGGTTGTTCCTAAGCTTTGATTACAGTCTGTGCAGAGTTCCACGTGTTCTTCACAACCATCTTTAGTTTTCTCCATAGACTGTATAAAAAGAACTGGACAAACCCACCATGATATCACCCAGAGGTTTACTGAAGTGTGGATCTGAAGCTCAGCTGGGGGAGTTCTGGTTGTCACCCACTTGGCAGGAGCTGACTCCACCTTAACCCTGGTTAATACATAAAGATGCAAATGGGCAGAATTAACAGAGCCTGGCATTCGGTTGGAACATGCCTACTTATTCCAGTTACCTCAAGCTAGCTAGCTTAACTTTAACTAAATGCCAAGATGCTACCATTCATTTATATGCCAATTTTTTTTTTTTTTTTTTTGCATTTGATCAAATTATCCATCCATTACTCGTTGTCCCGAGTCAACTCTTTGTGTTTCTTGTGGTAAGTTAAACTACAATATTCAACTACATCCAGTTAACTGGTTAGCTCACAGTAAGTGCTGCATAGCGGACACCTAGTGGTTTGACACCTGTAATGATCACACCCATAATTATCCATAGTTTCATGGCTTTATGTAATTTTAACTGTTGAGCTACACACAATTTGGTACAGCTGTCATGAATGAGTAATCTAGCCATGGAGACCAAAGGTATTTTTGTACCAAGCTGCAACCATGTTTATTTATGAAGTTGGGCATTTTAACATGGGTGCCTGTGGGGACTGACTCAACTTTAAAGAAAGCTCTCACATTCGAGGAACTGGACATGTTGCCACTTCTGCATTGGCCTCATTGTTCAGAAGAGGTTGCCAACTGGTTTTCTCCCACTGTCCAAAAACATACAGGCAAGAAAATTGTCCCTTAGCGCATACAGTAAATGGTGTCATTTGATGTCTCACTCAGCAGAGAATTCTCCCACCAAGTGTTACTAGGATAGGCTAGGAGAAGAATGTTCCACATGGTGTATTTCTAATAATGCTTTAAAGATTCAGAAATCCATCCCTGGCTAGCCGGTAATAAGCTCATATTGACTTCATTAACCTCTTCTGACACAACCTGCTCACCTCTTTATAGATAGTGAACAAAGGACTACATAACGAAAGATCGATCTACTATTGTATTGGCCTGATATTTACCAGAAGCACCCCTTAGCTCTCCGTATTATCATTTACTGTATGTACGAATGATAGACGACTTTGTGTCTTGGATCGTCTTAACAGCACTAAGCGTGTGCTTTCCATGGCTATTTATTGTGTGTGCTGAAATGAGGGTCACCTCACAGTCACAGCTGGGTCAGACTGGTCTCCAGGTTGCCATGGTGATAAGAGAGCTTATGGGATGCTGTTGAATTTCAGCTTGTCTAACACAGAGGACCAAGAACAAGACTTAAAATAAAGGTAACTTAAATTTTATAGACACTGATCAGCCATAGCATTAAGTTGCAAAATATTATGCCCAGTATTCTGTACGTTCCCCTTAGGCCACTGGGACAGCTCAGACGCCTTGGGGCAAATGACTCCGCAAGACCTCGGGTTAGGTGTGCGGTAGTGTCTGGCACTGAAACATAGGCGGCGGATGCTTTGGGTGATGTGGGTTGCAGGGTGGGGTCTTTGCCTGCTAAACCCCATTCACAGCCAGCTCTGGTGCACTGGGTGCTCTGATACCTTTCTATCTCGTCCAGCATTGACAAGTTGTTTTTAGCAATTTGTTCTACATTGGCTTTTCTGTGGGATCAGACAGGATGGGCTAGGCTCTGCTCCCCACTAGCATAGATAAGCCTTGGATGCCCACGATGCTGTCACTAGTTTACTGGTATATTATTGATAATCAATGTTACCCAATTCAGCTAGCAGTGGTGTTAGTCTACTGTACGTGTGTGTATACTGCATATATACACCCTATATAAAATACATATAACTAGCATGAAATTGATTTCCATTTAAATATAGATATAAATGTATTCCTTAATCTTAACATATTTTCATATCATCCAATATATTATGGCAGAAGTACATGAACTGGCAATAACTTAACCGTTTATGGACTGGCTTAAAAGCATGCAGTTCAATAAATTAAAAATAGCCATGTGGAAGCTAAAACACTCCTACTGGGCAATGTCAATCAAACTAAATGGTCCAAACTGTGGCAATTTTATTCAGACCTACTCTGAAATCGACAGCAGAAAATCGAAGGTCTCCAGTCCTCTTCTAATGGAAGTAAATAATGCTCTATGGTGCATGCATGTCCATGTGTGTGTGCATGTGTGTGCATGCATGTGTATGTTTTCTCCTATTTTGCCCTTTATGTAGCTGCCACATATATAAGAAAATATGGAAAATGACTTGCTGTAATGTTGTCATGGTGAATACATTTTTGGGGAAAGCTGTGTATCTCATTCAGAAGTCTATAAGACAAATTATAATGTTTAAGACCATGATTCGGACAAGCTTACAAACTTACTTTTTTTTTTTTTTTTTTTTGCTAAATACATAATACATAGTGCAGTACAAGGAAAAGTCCTTTTAGAGAGGATAATACCTGTGTACCTGTGTGTGCTCACATGTGCATGCGTGTTTGCATACATGGCAAGTGCACAATACATTTTAATATATCAAACATAATTTTAAATAGTGGCATTTGTTGCTGTTGGTCTTGTGGCTGCTCCCGTCAAGGGGTCACAACAGCTGTAAAAAATTTGTTTAAAGAATGTTTCCAGGACCATGTCGAATCTATGCCACAAAGAATTAAGACAAAAGGGGGTCCAGGCTGGGAGTAGTATCCAATACAGTGGCCAGTGAATGTATTTGCAGTTACATTCTTGATTTTACATTTGACCAGTTTACTCAAGAAAAGTAAGGTATTTGAATGTGACCAGGATGCTGATGTCTAATTCAGGATGAAGAGATGACAGAGTATTTCTGGGCCCTTTGAAAACCTAATAGTAATATACTGGTCCCCCATCCATGATGAAGCTTGTACTTGTCCCCGTCCATCCCTTACGGCACCCCTGTCTCAGAGTAAATTAGGCTATGCACTTTATAAGAGAATTAGAGTTTCTCATTGTTGATGCTGTTGTTTTATCATGAAACCAAGTGACCAATAAATCCCAATAGTTTGTCTTACTGTAATCACCCATTATATGAAATGTGAAATGTGAAAAACAAGATGCATTGCTTAAGATGCATTTTTCTGCACAGTAAAACAAATATCAGCATTTGGCCTCACCTGGTGGTAGATCTTTTAGTTGCAGCTAATTAGAGAGCTCATATTTTGGTCAATTTTGACACAATTTTGGTTTGAACCAATTAATTTTTTGTGAGCTCAGTGTCAAGTCACACCCAGGAGCTCCTGCCACCTCGCTGAGGTCCATAAGATTGGTGAATTAGTTAAATTAACAAGCATACAGGGCTGCATTAATTGCTCTGGGGGTATTGGACCAATTATTGGTTTAATGTGCCTATTTGTAGGGATGCCTGAAGGTGCCCCTACTACTATTATTGCAATTTTCTTCTTCTACTTATTATTATTATTATTATTATTATTATTATTATTATTATTATTATATCCCATTTATTTCAGCAAAACGTTGGGTCTTCGTAGGCTAATCATAATAGTCCCAGTTTGACATGTACTATTACTTTTCTAAGGAATCGGACCCAGGTTTTCCCTAAATTTTTTCATAGACAATAAATAATCGTTCTATTACTTTTGGAAGGTTTACACCTAGGGTCTTTATTTTAAACTTCCATATCTCCTAAAAGGTTAAACCCAAGACCACTAAACTTTGCAGCCAATAATGACTCCTTGACCTTGGGAGAACACTGCCACTTTGTGACTCTCTAGCGCCCCCAAGGGACAAATCATTTCAATCGCCATAACGCTTAGACCACCAAACCCATGGCCACCAAACTTTGCAGTTTTTAGAGCTTTACAGCCTGACAGAATGCCACTGCTCCTGTGCCTCTCTAGTGCCACCAATATTTAAAACTCAATACTGCATCTGCCAGGCAGTTTAAAACATGACCAGCAAACTTTGCAACCAAACAAGATGCCTCAGCCTGGGAGAAAACACCATCAGACCAGTAACACAAAACTTTGCATCCCTTTTCAGTGTTTTGCTCAGGAAAATTGCTGCTTAGTCTTTCAGCCTCTACCTCAGAATTTCTCTAGGAATTGATTTAGTTTATTTGCTTTTGGGCCAGGCTGCATGGTGGTTAGCACTGTCGCCTTGCACCTCCGGGGTCCAGGCTCAATTCCCGTCTCTGTGTGCATGGAGTTTGCTTGTTCTCCCAGTGCTTGGTGGGTTTCCTCCGGGTACCCTGGTTTCCTCCCACAGTTCAAAGACATGTAGGTTAGGCTAATTGGCGTTCTCAAATTGGGCGTAGTGTGTGAATGAGTGTGTGTGTGTGTGTGCCCGAAGATTGATTGGCACCCTGTCCAGGGTGTGCCCCGCCTTGTGCCCTAAGTCTCCTGGGATAGGCTCCAGGCTTCACGTGACTCTGAATACAGGATTAGGCGATATAGATGATGAGTGAGTGAGCCTTTGGGCCCCGTACTACTACTACTGGTACTATTATTATTTTTATTTAAAAAAATTTTATTATTTTTGAAAAAATTTGGGTCGCATGAATGGAGGAGTTGGGCTTCTTCCCCACTGTGTGACATTTACTTTATGCTACTTTTTTAAAGAATTGTACTGACAGCTTTCTTACAATTCAGAGGATTTTTTTCACCCATAGAAACTGAATAAGTCTGATTTTCCCACAGCCGTAGCTCAGCTGTTTTAAACCTGACTGCAAAGAATCACTTTGATTTAAAAAAAAAAATTAAAAATAAAAAAACTAATCATTTCAATCTGGCTTTAAAAACCTCCTTATACAGTACTTCATAATGGAGGGGTAGAGTGTAGGGGTAGTGAATAAGACATTTTGGACATTAGTGCTAAGGGCATCAGTGTCCAGTCAGGGCACCTGCTGCTAGTTAGTTTGTACTATACAAATCATTCAGCTTTCAGATTTCTGGACAAGAATATATCATTTCCATAAATACATGCAGATTGTGTGAGAAAATGCAGGCAGGAAAAAGACTGCTTTAAGTACACAGCTGTCGTGTTGTTCCTTTAATCAATAGCTTTGAGATACAGTTTTATCTTTTTTAAATATTCTCCTTCAATAAGTACGGTAGGTATGCACAATGTACTCTGTATAAGATATCTACGGTGTAAATGTGTAACAGACTGGCCATACACGAAGCACTTTCATCAGAGAGATCAATGTATTCCTTCACTCTTACAGATGATCACAAAAAAATCTTTTTTTTCCCCTTATTTTTCTTAAAGATTCTTATTTAATACTGTAGAAAAAATCTAACTAGGAATAAGACCACCCCAGAAGCATATACATCAATTCTGTGCACAAGTGAGAAATTCATATATTTGTTTCAATATATTTGTTTCATATAAGTGTTGCAAAGTACAGTTGACAACTTAGTGGTCTTTTTAGCTTTAGTAGATTTATTAAGATGAATAATAATTAATTTTTACAGAAAAATACAAGAATTTGGTTCCTTGTGTGATTGGTCAGATTAACACAGGCCAGTCAATCATAGAGCACAAAGCGAGTATGTGAACACATGTGATTAGTACAGTTAAAGGACATAACATACAGATCCCCATCCAGACATCACGCCTCTCCAGGAAAAAAGAAAACCAAAGTCTTGGATGGTCACATCTCCGAGGTCTAATATCTATCAGTGTTTGGTATATATTTATAGCTATACAGGATTAGTTTTTTTTCTTTCTTTCTTTCTTTTGGTGGCGGGGGTTTCTGGTGTCCAGGGGGATCTCTCTAAAATGAACTGTTACAGGGTGGGATGTCTGTCTTTTTAAAGCTGAACCGAACCTTGGCTGAATTCTTCAGTCTACAAATAATATCACATTGCATGTGCGTAACTAAAAAATGGATTATTGATTATTACTACAAAGGAGTGCAAGGCCATTAGTGGCTCAATGGTAGGTTTGTCTGGGTTCAATTCCCACCCAATGCCCAAAACCAAGCCAGGGGGTGCAGTGCCGGTCCCAAGCCTGGATGAAACGGAAGGGTTGTGTTAGGAAGAGCTTTAGTTGTGTGCAGATTGGATGGTCTGCTGTGGCAACCCCTCAGTGGGAGCAGCTGAAATACAACAAAGGAGTGCATACTAGAAGTATGATTTTCCTGTGTGCATATTGTTTTTCCCAACCTAATCTGTGTGTTTAGCAATGGCTGAGGTGGAAAGTAGCACCATCAAATATGGCGGCGCTGCTCGACCATCTGCGCTAATGTAAGCGAACAACCTAATCTATGGTATTTCTACTAATCGCCATTGTTTGATTAACGTGTTTCAAGGGGGACGGGTTATACGGTAACACCAGTCACGCACACTTGGCTTCCGGGTTGTGGAGCGATTGCTGGTTGGAGCGTTATGATTTTCTCGGAGTTTCGGCAGACGGAAGAAAAACACTCGAGTGGCCAACGCGAAAAGGAAAACTATCCCTAAGTTAGTGAAAACAATGAACTATTTCACTTAAAATCAGAATAGACAAACTGTACAGGTTTAATATTCAGTGTTGTTAGCTAGCAAGCTGCCTGCTAGTCAAGAATAGAATGCAACTCCTTTCAAAACTGTAATTTATCCTTCAGTTCCAATATATTGATAAATAATCCTGAATTGATATTAATGCTTGTCCAAAATATAAAAAAAAACAATCAGCTTACTAGGGGAACATACTACCTACACAGCCATTTAACATTATTATTATTATTATTATTATTATTATTATTATTATTATTATGAATTATGTTAGCTAACTGTATATCTATATTCTCCAGTACTAACTACAACATAAAACCCTAAAGGGGTGTAGCATTATATCTGTTTTAATAATTGTTGGAAATTAATTATAATTATAATAAACAGCTTGTTAGTCATTTCTAGGCAGTCTGAGTTAAAACACGACTGTACTTTTGACACAAATCGTGTGTACATGTGCACTAACTCAGTTGCAGGTGTACTTACTGTAGTTTTGAGCAGACCACTTTTAGACTTCATGACTTCTTGTTCTAATGATTATTCTCTTGTTTCAGCATTTTTAAGGTCTTAACATGGTTAAAATGTCATGAGTAAGGCACAGTAAGGTTTCATGAAAATCAGCACACCGGTTGGAACCTGAGTTCTAATCAACAGGAAGTTCGTTATTTTGGGTGGTTTTCAAAATGCACCCAATGTATTTTGATATACTCTTTCTAGGGCATTCATACGATTGTCACCAAACCAGGGCGATATGATCTCAAGACATCGAGGATGCAAAATTGCGAAGGGATTTTTGATATCTCAAGCTGTTCAGCTGTGGCAAGGCCTTAAACCTATGACGAAATGTGGCTAATAACTTCCTTAGTTATATAAAAACTGGTGATGATGCTGCCTAGTGTTACAGTTGGTGAGGGACGCTTGTGACTTAACAGTATGAGCTACTGTCATGTCACATGATGACACATTTCCCCTTTCAATGCATGTGCCTATTGTCTTTCTGGTGCACCCGGGTGGCGATGAGACCGGTGCTTGGGCTCGATCATCGTTGCTTTGCAACTACCGTATATTTCAATTTATTCTTGCAAGATATTTGTACCACATTGAGGTTCACGGGCACATAAAATTTCTTTTGATGCAAACACTAGGCTCTTAAGGCACAATGGATTTAAATATTTATAATAATATGAGTAATAGGCTGCATTCAATTACTCATTAAACTGTTTTTAAATGTTTAAAATTGTAACAAAAAAAAATCAGCACAGAGATATTGTGATAATATTGTATTGGGAGGTTACTGGTGAATCACATCCCTACTACCTACAGTACCACACTATTTTAAGTCGTGTTCTGACTGGGTGGCTCGGGATTGAATCACTTGACCTATAACGTCTGATGTGTCTCTGTGCCCAGCTTCAAAATGTAATAAAATCTGCTTTGTTCCTCACCATAAACAGTATATTTATGATGCTTTCTTTTCCTTCTTCCTATAGTGGCTGCATCCACTCAAAATGGCGGCATGCTGGAGTGTGTGAAAGAATCTTTCCTAGGTGTGCTGAAGTTAGTTCCCCGTGGACTGAGTATAGGGCCCTCATTAGCTAAAGATGGTCAAATGGGCTTATGGTGTGTCGGATGGCCCTTGAAGACTGGAACACTTTTGGGGCTGGATGATCCAGATAAAGGACCAGAAAATGACAAGGTATGTCATAATAATGTGTTATCTTCTGTTGTAGTGCCTTAAAATTTTATAGGAATTGAAAAGTAAAACTTTGATTGGTTTTGCAATGTGTCAGACAGTTGAAGTGAGCAGATGCCTGAAAGGAGCTGAAGGAGAAATTTCAGACAGAACCTACTGGATGAGGTATGATATTAGCGTTTGATTACTTTTGATCAGAAAGACTGATATAACTGCTCCTGTAACAAGAGAGACATTTGACTAAATTAAAGAACGTAGATATGTGCCATGTGTTTGTGAACAAACTCAGATCAGATGAAGATACGTTTTGATGTAAGAGCTGTACAGGGTTTCATCTTTTCCCCCCTAGAATCTCATAATCATCTGCATTTCCAGGTTTGCTTGCAGTGCTCTGAGTGAAGATCAAAGGAACGTCATTGTGGATGAGATGGATAGAAAGCCATGTTTCAGGATCTGTAAGGACATCAGTCAGGGAACAGAGCTCCTGGTCTGGCCAGAAGTTCAGACAATTCTGTATGAACCTGTGATGAATAAGGCAGTGGCTGCAACAGAAGAACTCAGCAAACAGGAAAGACCACAGAGGGAAAAAGAGGATGAGTCACGGAAGCCTGGTTATGGAAAGCAGGGCTCCCAGGAGGAAGGTATTTTTTTTTTTTTTTTTAATTATTCATAGGTCAGTGTAAAAACATTCCTCTGAAACTGGACTACAAATGAGAGTTGTAGCCAAAAAGTCCTTCAGGAAGCCTGGGGAACTGTTCCTCAAGACTACATTAAAATACAAGAAGATGTGTCTCTTTGGATGCAAATTATGAAGAAATGAATCGTGGCTTAACATTTACAGCGGTGGCCAAAAGTATTGCACTCTAACGAAGACCATAAAGTTCCCACTGCATCCTAAAAATATTGAAGAACGCAGCAGGAAACGGGAACCAAAGGGGAAAATGTGCATTTATCATTTATCAAGTTCCTGCAACGATCTACCAACGTCCCCGTCAGATTCTCTATAAGTCTATCATGTCACTAATTTTCAATAATGCACAGCATCCCGATACTCACTAGGTCTAATGAGATGAAACAGAGTTACTATGTCCAGTCAGATCACATCTCACACTTGATGTAAACTTGATGGGTTTTGCAAATGCACTTAGCAATAATGTTCTTAGAAGAACTATTCTAGATCAGCTGACCTTCTTATCTTAAAATAACAACGGACTGTTATTACAGTTATTACCTAATGGTATATGTGTTATTTCATAGTTTGGAAATCTCCAGTGTTGTTCTAGAATGTAGGGAAAAAAATCTAAACTTGTATCTGAACTTTTGACCGGTACTGTAGAGCAGCTATTGTTACTACCTCCTTCTGTGATGACATCGCCTCCTTGCAACGTACATTCTAATTAATTATCAAGCTCTTGAGTAACACAGAAAATGACAGGACCAGAAGAGCACTGCTGTACATTTGGTGTCCTTTTAAAATATGGCATTTATGTGTCTTACAGCAGAACAGCTGAAGGATAAACATCCGGTTACCAATACAGAATGGAACATACTAGAAAGCAGAGACGGTCACGAAAACGAAGTGATGGATCCCTGTGCTACTGAGACACTTACTGGAGCCACAGCACTGGAGCTAGCGGGACCACCTGAGCAGCTAGGAGCGGCTGTGAGAGCCAGCTGTCGTCTTGCAATGAAACCCCGCATAGTGCACTCACTAGGCAGCCGTTTAATCAAGCAGTCACAAGGACAAAGACGTAGAACTGCTCCTTATTTTATGAAAAACTCTCCGACTAAACAGACTGCAACCGAAAAAGGGCGAGAAAGCCAAGAGATCTCGGTCCATAAGCAAAACGCAAGAGCGGATAATAAACCCGAGGAAGGATACATGAAGGAGCATTCTCAAGACAATAAGAATCCGCGAGAGCGTAAGTACAAGTGTGATGAGTGTGAAAAGGGTTTCTTCCAGCTGTGTCACTTAAAGAAGCACAAGCTCACACACTCTGAGTTGAAGCCTTATGCTTGTACAGAGTGTGGAAAGCGCTACAGTTCTAAGGAGAGTTATCAGGCCCACTTACTCACGGTGCACAATGGACAGCGACCTTACAAGTGTCAGCATTGTGAAAAGAGCTATGGTCTGAAACGTGACCTCAAAGAGCACCAAGTCCTACACACGGGTGAGAAACCGTTTGTGTGTGATGTCTGTGGCAAGGCTTTTGCACGCCGGCCTTCTCTGCGTGCCCACAAGCGGGTCCATGAGACCAGAATACTTCCCAGGATCAAATGCACAGAATGCAACAAAGAACTCGCCAACCATAACTCACTTAGGGCCCACATGCGTTTGCACACAGGCGAGCGGCCGTACGCATGCCCGCACTGTGCCAAGTGCTTCCGGCAGGGTTCTAACCTGCAAGGGCACCTACGCCTCCATACGGGCGAAAAGCCCTTCAGGTGCCCGCACTGTGAGCTCTGTTTCTCACAGGCACCCGAGCTGAAACGCCATCTGATTATCCACACGGGCGAGGCATACCTCTGCCCGGTTTGCGGTAAGGCGTTGCGCGACCCACATACACTGCGGGCACATGAGCGTCTGCATACAGGCGACAGGCCCTATAAATGCCAGGATTGTGGAAAAGGGTACACAATGGCGACCAAGCTCCGGAGGCACATGAAGTCACACCTGGAAGAAAAGCCGCACAAGTGTGAGATTTGCGGAAGCAGGTATACGTTAATGCAAAGTCTGCAGCGCCACCTGAAAGTACATGCAGATCAGTCGGAGGCCGGGCACACGATGCCAACTAGGGGGCGACCTCGAAGATCAAACCAGAAAGAGACGCCGAAAAAGGAGCAAACTCTGTTTTTTGTTCACACTCTGCAGGATACCGGGATGACACCTCACCCCGAAGAAGCCGAGGAAGGCTTGGAACATTTGGAACTCAGTCAAAATGTTATAGAAATTGTTATGTCCACTGATGGCACCAAGTGCATTCTGGTTCAAGGGCAGGATCCTAATACCGAGTGTATTCTTTTACATGAGCAGGACGCTAATGCTAAGTGTATACCAGTGGAGAACCAGGACAAGAGTATTGAATGTACTGCCGTGGGAGAGCAGGCTGAGAACAGTAACATCGTCATTGATGAACTAGACTCGGTGGCCGAGACCGTGGAAATAGAGACAGGAATTGATGACTGAATATGTTGAGCTTTCTTACTGACCTGCAAGTACATTTCATTCTGAAATGGCAGCAGTTGAGTTAAAGACGTTAGTAAATATTGACTCATCTGTACACTGAACCTTGTGTCATCACTGTTTGTGCCAGAACTGAGCACAGTGTACAAAACAAATCTCTGCGGGAAAATGACTTCGCAAGAAGAATTATAAGTGTACCAAAGTACTGGGGGGTGTTTTTCTTTCTTTTTCTTTTTTTTAATGAAATTTTTTTTATCACAATTGTGTATTAAAAGGTGTACAGTAGAAGTAGTTCCAGTGAGGCTGCATAAAAATCCCAAATTGTATCTGTACCTGAATGTGAATGTTTGAAAATGTCTTTTTTTTTTTTTTTTTTTTTTTTAAATCATCTTTATTCAAATAAAATACAATGGCATGTAACGCAGATTTTTTCCCAACATCAAGATCAGTATCCACTGGTAGTAAGTAAAAACACTTTTCCCATTTATACACCGACTGTCAAACAAGTACATACTGAGGCTCAAGGGTGGAAGAAAGTAATTTTATGTTTTTTTTTTTTTTGTTTGTGTGTGTGTGCGGAATGTTTGTATTCTTTTTCTACCATTTCTAATTTTACCTACTCTACTGTAGTCACACTCGCTCCTTGGACATATTATTCTCAAAATCATGTCTAGAGACTGAAACCATCATGGAGCACTCACTCAATCCTGTATACAGGGACTGGAGCCTATCCCAGGAGACCTGGATGGTGTGCTGGATCATCGCAGGCTAGGCACACACACACACACACACTCGGCAGTTAGGGATTAGCTTAATCTGCATGTCTTTGTAGTGTGGGAGGAAACCGGAGTACCCGGAGGAAATCGACCAAGCACGATTAGAACATGCAAACTCCATATACATAGACCCCGAGGCGGGAATCGAACCCGGAGGTGCAAGGCGACAGTGCTAACCGCTAAGCGGTTTAGCAACTTTGCTAAATATGTCAATGAATATTTATGAATAGAAAAAAAAAAAATATATATATATATATATATTTTTTTTTTCAACTGTTTAAATTGATTAAATGGATTATTCTCAGTGTCATGATCCCATAATCCTACACCAGTTTAATGAGAGTCCAGCATTTTACATTGAAGCCCAAATGAACTTCAATTTGGAGAATGTCTTACAGGAATATTAATAGCTTTAGTAACTAATAACTAAGATTGCTGATACTGTAAATGTAAAAACTAATACAAACAAATATAGCGTCTTGAATTTAAACTGCACTTCTGCACTCTAAGAATGTTCTTACATGATATGACGTTTTATTATCAAAATAATAACTGACCCTGTATATGATTCATGTCTCACAGTGTGTACCAAAACTGTCCTGGAACACTGTTCTCGACACTGTGAATCACTGCTTCGAGTGATATGAGCTCGAGCAGATGTTTCCAGTCTCGTCTCCATCGTCCAACATAATCTTTGTTCTATTTGAACTCCTGTGGTTCAATATTAACCCGAGCAGCAGGAGGAGGATTCCTGGGGTTTGTTATCAGTGTTCCAGCGCTGTGTGATGTTTCTGGGCTTTTATTCAGGATTGCAGCCTTCATCAGTTGTGAAGAATGGGAGCAGTACCAGCACCTCTCCTTGTTATACTTCTTCTCGGTCAAGTCTTCCAGCTTATAATCTGCTATGATGGTATGGCCAAATTAATGGGTATTTATATGAAGTGGTGACGTGTGTTTAAGGTGAAAGTACTAGTGTGTGTTGAGTAGTGTTACTTCATTGAGTAGTGTTAAAGGCTAGTCTGTCTTGTCTTTGTGTCACATTTTTGGCAGTTTTTATCGACGAGAAGCAGGCCTTTCAGGTTATCCGAGCGAAGAGGGCAAACTCGCCTTTTGAGGAGTTAAAAAGAGGAAATCTGGAGAGAGAATGCGTGGAGGAGATCTGTGACCATGAGGAGGCTCGAGAGGTGTTTGAGGCCGATGATAAAACCGTAAGCACAGCCGTGGTATCAAACAATTACTGTATACTGAAAGTGCTGTTCCGTCTAAACCTTAAACATTCAGGCTCCACAGATGTAAAAATCTCTTCTGTCTTATACATTATTGTATGTATATAAATATTTCATGTAACATCATCATAGCTTCTCAAAGTGAAGGATTTGACATTATACTCCAAGTCATTCTTTCTTCTCTTTGTCTTTCAGAATACATTTTGGGACACATACTTAGGTAAGACTATATAAAACAGGAGTCAGCAGAGATCACATTTTGTGTAAATATGTGATATTGAACCAGGAGCAAAGTTCAAACCTTCACCAGCTTTGTTTTTTCCTGAGTGATTACTAAATCAGTCGCAGTTTTGACATGCATGTTTGTAGTTTCATCTATACCCAGGTGTTAGCCTTGAAAACACACTAAATTGCTTCGTATACCGTAAAAATTGTAACATACTGTCAAACGTTAAAGATTTGAATGCTTTTCTAAATGAAAATGGGGAAAAATTAGAACCGGCTAGGCGGCATCTTAGCATCTTATCTTTCCGTAACTGTTTTTCAGTCACTAATTTTAAACGATTAGGTAACTCATTACTATAGTCATATTTTAATATGGTTAAAAAATAATAATATGTTAGTGGCAACTCACTTCCTTGGCCTGTTCTGGATAAATGATGAGCTTGTGTCCACTTGTGAATTTGAAAAAATTTGATTTTTCAAAACAATTATGTTTAAGATATTAAATTCTTATAACAAGGAAATATTTTTTCTGCATCATAGCTCATTATATGATTTGGAATTCTGTATATTTCTTTCTTTTTCTACGACGCTTAAAAAGAGTTTTTGTCTAGCTAATTCGCATGTATTATTGGCATTATAAGTAAAAAGAATACATACAATACGTACAGAATACAGAAATGATTTCGGATGGTGTCAGTTGAAGGCTTACTCAACCCAGAATCCCATGTTAACTTCAGCTTAATGCTGGTTTGGTATGGTTAAGATGAGATGATGATGATGATGATGATGGTATGAGATGGCTTAATAAACTACTCTCAGATGTGAAATTGAAATTGTTTAGCAGCTAAATACATATTACTTGGGTATATCATCAAAAGTAAATTAAAATATATTAAATATAAATACATATGAGTACATTAAAATTATGTACAAACTATATTCACTGCCTGGCCAAAAAGAAGTAGGCATTTCAGAAAGGTCACATTATTGGGCTGCATCAAGTAAAGAAAACAACTAAGGATATGTGAAGCTACTGGAACTGGGTTACGAACCTTCAACATTATCAAAACTGGCAGGATAATGAAGAGAAAATGGAGATCATTTAAACCAGAACAGTCAATCAACAGTAAAAACCACAGCTAGGTACAGAAGGTAAGAGCATTTCCAAACACACAATGTGATGAGAACTCACAGGACTGGGACTAAACAGCTGTGTGGCCATAAGAAAACCACTTGTTAGAGAGACTAATCATGAAAAAGCTTCAATTTACTAGGGAGCATAAAGGTTGGACTTTGGAGCGATGGAAAAGGTCATGTGGTCTGATGAGTTCAGACTGGCCAGATTCCAGGGCGATGTGTGCGTCAGGGTATGAAGGGAAGAAGCTCATGGAGCGATCATCTATAGTGCTCACTCTACACATCTGGAGGCGGTGTGATGATCTGGGGTTGCTTCAGTTGGTCATGTTTAGGTTTAACAATGTGGCTATAAAAATCAGATGATGACCTGAATGTACTGAATAACCAGTTTATCACATCAGTGGAGTTTTTCTTGCCTGATGGCACTGGCATATTCCATGACTCAAAATGTGAAAGCATGGACCTGGGAGCATTTTCACACATAAATGGACACCACATTGTGTGCTCTAATCAAAGCTAAAGGTGTCTAATGGAACATTTATTGGCCCAGCAGTGTATAAATGTATTAGTTCACGGGGCCGACATGAGCAGATGAGTTATAGAGTCAGATGACACTGGGTAGGAACGATTTCCAACTTTATGTCGTTCCCTTAAACAGCGGAGACGAATGAGTCTGTTACTGACTCTCCAGTACTCTTGCAAGCATTCTGTCTGTCCAAGATAAGAAACTTATGGTCGTCGACCGACCCAACTTTTTTAATGAGTTTGTTGTATCTTGGGTCCTTTGCTCTGATGCCTGCAATCCAACAAACCGAAGCGAAAAAGATGGACCATTATATTGCATACTGTATATTAAGGGACTGTAGGGGGAGTTTGTGGACATAAGAACAAAAAATTTTTTTTCATCCTGAAAAATAATCATTTTATGTATTTCATATACTTTCCATATTTCATATAGAAAATAATATTTTCTTTTACATTTTGTTTACCTTTTGTGTATTGATCAACGTACTGTATGTTTCTGTCGCCCCACAGTTTGTTCGGGCACCACAGTAAAGCGCAATGTGGATACTGTCAGAGGAATTCGAACTTGTATAGATCATAAAGGTAAGGTGTTAATAATGTAAAATGTATTAAGGATAAAATTATATACTGTATAGTCATAAATAAAATTGGTGATGATAAATAGATAGGAGGATAGAAAACAGATAAACAGTGCTGTTTGTTTGAATCCTATACTGTATGTGATTGACAGGTCTCTGCTACGTTGATAGTGGCGAACACTACAACGGTAATATCAATGTCACTATATCTGGAAAGTCATGCCAATTCTGGAAAAGCAACTTTCCTCACAAAATCACGTATGTATTCATTTATATTATATTAAATGTTTTGGCTGTTACACTAACACAGGGAGATGTGACACTTTAAATCTTATCTGTGTTTTAAACATGAATCAGATTTCATATTCCATATTTAAACTCTGCTGTTGGTCATTTATTTCACAATGGCATGTGTTTCCAGTGAGTTCAATGCAACAACACTGAACCTGCCAGAGAACTTCTGCCGAAATCCAGATAAGAGACCCACTGGACCATGGTGCTACACCAGTGACCCCACTGTCAGGATGGAGAAATGCGCAGTGCCGAAATGTGGTATGGACCTTAAAGCATTTAAGAACACCGCACTGAACACTGAAACCTGGAAAGCCATCAAACAGCGAGAGGTCTCAGTTATTATTAAACTTTGTGTGGATTCCTGAATAGAAGTGTACAGATGCATAACAAATGTGTGCACACCACCACCGACAATAACAGAAAAGTCTGATTTATAAAATGTTGCATACACACACTTCATTCTGCTTATATCACAGTGGTCTTGGAAATACAGTATGTTCAGGTGAAACCTTCTCTCCTCGCACCCAGTTACAGTACCTCTCAAAGTACAGTTACAGTTTCTTTCGTCTGCTCACATCAAGGGGTCACCACAGCGGGCTATTTGATCCGCACACAACTTGGCCCAGGTTTATGCCAGATGCACTTCTGACTCAACCCTCCTAATTTTTATTTATTTATTTATTTATTTGATATAACCAGGCTTTGTTTTTTTTTTTATAACCCACTGTGCAACCCAACAGCGGTGGGGCTTGAACCCAGATTTTCAGAACAACAACCTACAGCCTCAGCATCTTGCGCCATCACACTCTTACTACCGACAAATATCCCCCACAAACGTCCTTAAATAGTCAATGCAAATGACTTGCTTTTATTAAAATATAGTTTCTTACATTCATTTCTGAGTGCAGTAGTGTTGACGAAGGCAGAGAGAATAGCAAAAAGGGGAGACGTTGGGAAACACAAAGCAAAAAAATGTCAAGACTAAAGGACACAGTTAGTCACAGAGTTAGTCATTTACTCTGATGATTACATTTGGGAAACCAGGAATTGCTGCAAATCGCACTTTGATGTTGCCCCCCCCCCCTTATTCACTGTGTAAGGGGCTCTGATGCCCACACCTGCCATGTTAAAAATCACAACCGATATGACTGACCTACTGTAATATAGCTTACAGGTGGCTGGTATCGTTAAAACCTGTAACTGGACACGTGTGAGTTGGTCGTCTAAAACTTCGACCAACTCCGTGCATACAATCCCTGCTTTCACGTTCGGCTCAAGTTCACCAAGCTGTTTTAATTCATACTCATAAAAAACCTAGGAGCTGATTTTATTTGTATTGGATTCATTACTTTTTTTTTTTTTGCTACAACTTTAAATAAACTTGTCAAATTATTTGCTTTAACCAGACAGGATGCCTTGCTGCCTGCCAATGTGTGAATAGTTTGAGTACTGTATGTTACCTTATAGAGGAACCGCAACATTTTAACACATCAGATGCAAACATATATAAATTAATAAAACATTTAAATATTGATTTTGAAGTCAGTGCACATGAATTGTCACAAGAAAAGATGTGTAGAATTATTCACAGACTTTATTGATAATGATGTACTGTATAGTTCTATAAAGATGTTTTATATTATATAATAATATATTGTATTATAGTATAATATAGTATAGTATAGTACAGTATATTGCATCACACTTGCTCCTTTCTATTTTCATGAAAAAACCCAGGAGCCTATTTAACAGGCACGCAAAATTGTTTTGTAATGTTATTTATTAATTTCTTCTGTATTTTTGGAAATAGTTTTTTCAGTACATGGACAGGAACCCATCCCATGAAAAAAATTTATACAAAAAATTCCCTTAGTTAGTTAGTAACCTAGTAACCCAGTAACTAACCAATGCCGGAAACTTCAAAACACTTTTTGTAAGTCGCTCTGGATAAGAGCGTCTGCCAAATGCCCAAGTGTAAATATAAAATGTAAATGAATGTTTTTTTTTTTGTTTTTTTTTTACATAATAATGCTGACATGATAACAACAATTGTCCTCCAGATAATATGGTTAGACACCTTTTCTTTCGTCTGTGTTTTCTCTCCTAACAGGTGAGACATTACCCTCTGTCCCAGTAAAAAACAGTACTGTGCAGTACCATCAAACCAACTGTTTGCAGGGCAATGGGGAGAGCTACACTGGAACGCTCTCGGTGACTATGCATGGTCACACATGCCTGGATTGGAACCATGCCAAAGTTAAAGCTAAAAGTAAGAATTTCAACCGAGAGGTTCTTCTGTTGAAAAATTACTGCAGGAACCCAGACGGAGACCTGGAGGGACCATGGTGCTACGTGAACAAGGCAGGAAACATCACCATAGACTACTGTCACTTGGAACTGTGTGGTGAGTTAAACGGCAAAATAATATTTTCATGGTCGGCTTGTCTTTCACTAATTATTCTGTAGATCCTAATATAAATCAGCATTATTAAAGAAAAACGTTTGTCTTTCAGATGCTCCTCTGGAAGGGGTGGTAGAAGAAGGTTCTCAACAAAGAACTGCTGCAGCCAAAAGGGACATTTTTTTTAATCCTCGCAGCTTTGGCCAGGGAGAGTTGGGTAAGATCAGCAGATGCAAAACCAGTGCACTTGTACTTTACTTCCACTCTTATCCACAGCCATGCCACAAACTAATATTTTGAAGTATTTGCAAAAAGTCATGCTTTTTCTAGAACTTAATGGTGGGTTCTAACTCTAAACTATCTATTCCTAATTGGAAGAAACGGTGAGAATCACAAGTCTACATAGCAGCAATGAAGACTTCACATTTAGAGTGGCATCCCTCTAAGCAATATGAATCCCTCTATATGAACAGAATTACCTTCAAGAAATCTCTCTTTGAGTTTTGCATCTTCCATAGGTTTGTGGAAGGTCCTAGGGGGCTCTTAGCACAAGAAGCAGATCATATGCTAAGCTCTAGGGAATGGCTGAAAAAATAAGAGGCTGTCAATCATAAGCTTTTTATACAGTGGAGAAAATAATTATTTGATTTTGTAAGTTTCCCCACTTAGAAAGAAATGAAAGGTCTATAATGTTTGTCATAGGTTCATTGTAAAGGATAGAGACAGAATATCAACCGAAAATCCAGAGAAAGCAGATGATACAAAGGTTATAAATTGATTTGCATTTCATGAGAAAAGTAAATATTTGATCCCCAAGCAAAACATGACTTGGTGGAGAATCCCTTGTTGGCAAGCACAGAGGTAAGATGTTTCTTGTAGGTTTGCACACATCTCAGGAGGGATTTTGGGCCCCAATTCTTTAAAGATCTTCTCTAAATCCCTAAGGTTTCTTGCCTGTCACTTCTCAAAGTTTCTGCTCCCTTCAAATTTTATATAGGATTAAAGTTTGGAGACTGGCTAGGCCTGTCCATGACTTCATTGTGCTTTTTCTTGAGCCACTTCTTTGTTGCCTTGGCGGTACGTTTAAGGTCATGCTGGAAGACCCATCCATGACCCATCTTCAGGAGGTTCTCATCCAAATTTTTACAATATGTGGCACCATCTATTGGCCCCTCAATGTGGCAAAGTCGGCCTGCACCTTTAGCAGAGAAACAGCCTCAAAGCATGATGTTTCCTCCTCTGTACTTGACTGTATGGATGGTATTCTTTGGGTCATAGTCATAATTTTTCTTTCTCCAAAAACGGTGAGTCGAGTTGATGCCAAAGAGCTCACCTGACCACAGCACTTTTTCCCAATCCTTCTGTTGATTGGCAAACTTCAGACGGGCCTGTACATGTGCCTTCATGAGGAGGGGGACCATGCTATGGGGGCTTGTTGTGTTACCAATGGTTTGTTTGGTGACTGGAGTACCAATTGCCTTGAGATCATTCATGAGCTCCTCCTGTGTAGCTCTGGGCTGATCCCTCACTTTCCTCTTGATTGTTCTTACCCCATGAGGTAAAATCTTGCATAGAGCTCCAGACTGATGATGACTGATGGTTATTTTGTATTTCTTCCACTTGTGAATAATCGCTCCAACAGTTGTCTCCTTCTCGCCAGGCTTCTTGATGGTGGTCTTGTAGCCCATTACGGCCTTGTGCAGGTCTACAGTTTTGTCCCTGACATCCTTTTATAGGTCTTTGTTTTTGCCCAGGGTGGTGAGGTTTGATAGGAAGATTGAGATTCTGTGGACAAGATGGATTTCATACACATAACAAGTTGTTGTTAGGAGCACCTTCTTAGGTTGGCACCTTCTTGTCGGTTGGTAGGAGATCAAATACTTATTTTACTCACTGAAATGCAACTCAATTTATACGATTTATATAATGTCTTTTTTCTGGACCCTAGACTCTTAATTTCTTTGTAAGTGGGCAAACTTACAAAATTTACAGGGGATCAAATGATTATTTTCCCCACTGTAGCTATAGTGTATACATGTGGTACAAGCTGTTACATATTCTCAAAGTCCATGGTGAGATAGGTGACTACTATGGAGGCTGTACTGCAAAAGTGGGCATAATTTTTTAAAATTATTATTAATTGCCATAGGTGGTGCAAATGCACTTCTTGTAATGGAGACTATGTTCCTTTATACAGAGGAAGGGTTACTCTATCAAACTGTGTAATCTGAATGAACTATGCCAATTAATAAAAAAAAAGTTATGCTCACTTTCGCATTACATTACTCAGTACAGCCCTCATATTTTCTCTTATCTTCCTCTCCTTTTATATATTTATATTTTCATGAGTATCCCATGGAGGCCAAAGACACACACACATACACGCACACAGTAGAATAAAATTGGTGTTATTTTTTGCCACTAAATTTCTTTCCAAACTAATTTATGTAATTTTAAGCATGTACAGTGGAACCTCGGATTGCGAGTGACTCGGTTTACAAGCGTTCCGCATGACGAGCAAAGATTTTTAATAAATTTTTATTCGTAAAACGAGCAGGTCTTGGTTTACGAGTGCCGAGTATCATGTATCATGCATGCGCCTCTTATTTTGACACCGAGCATCACCCTTGCGCTGCAGAATTCTGTGTAATTGTCTCCCCTGCTGGGTCTTAGTGCTCGTCTCTTACTTGTATAATCAGTGTCATAGTCAGAGAGATTTCTTTTTTTCCCGTTAAAACAGTGTTTCCGCTGTGTTTGTGTGTGTGTTTGTTGTGAAACTTAAAAAGTGATTCCGTTAGTATGCGCTCATGCCAGTGTCAGTGTCATGCCCCCCCCCCCACACACACACACGGCGCCAACGGAAACATTTATTTGTCGGGATTTATTTGTACTTTTTTTTAAAGGTAAAGTGCAGTTTAATTTGTTTTATTTTCACTTTATAGATTGTATTAATTAAGTATTTATTTTTTTGGAACGAATAATTTGAGTTTTCATTGGTTTACGAGTGCGAACACGAATCCACTTCCGGAACGAATTATACTCGTAATCCAAGGTTTCACTGTACAGTATTTTATCTTTCTTGACTTTTCATGAGTTCACCTTTTCAACTCTGTCCTTATTATTTATATCCTCACTGCTGTCAGAATGTGGCGAGCGGCCCCTGTTTGAGAAAGTTCATAAAGATGACAAAACAGAACTTGAGCTCATCAAATCCTATGAAAAAAGAATTGTGCACGGGGAGAGCGCAGAAGTCGGAAGTGCACCATGGTAACTAGAAAAAACTTCCTTTTGTGAGATTGCTATCAATATAAAGTGCACATTCCTGCAAGGTCGAAGATGATTTGGTTTGCAGAATCATGTGATATATTATTTTTGTGTGTGTGTGATGTGTTTGACAGGCAAGTCATGCTGTATAAGCGTTCTCCTCAGGAGCTGCTGTGCGGAGCCAGTTTGATCAGTGACGTGTGGATCCTTACTGCTGCACACTGCATTCTTTACCCACCGTGGGGCAAGAACTTCACCATTGATGACATTCTTGTGCGACTTGGAAAATATGAGCGGGCCAAGTAAGCTCTTTGTAATTTGAATGCGGTTCAAATTGTATTAACAGTATATTGAATTTCTGATATAAACATGACAAACAGTACATAATATACATGAACAAGAAGAACATATTTTGTGCTTAGAATTAGAGCATTGTCCATTTGTACTTACTGTTTTAAGATGCATAAGCAGGTTATTTTAATATTTTATATTGATTGCATTATTTTGTATTACGTTGAACCCAGGCACTTCATTTGTTTACTGATTTCTTAAATAATCATAATCCTGCAATGAATCTCCATGTAGAATATGAAGTGGCTTAAAATGAAAATGTGCTTGTTAAGCAAAAAGAGTATGGTAATGCATTCAAATTTACTTATGCAGCTTCATCACTGTTATTTCAGCTGTGAAAATATTTCTATTTCTAAATATTTTCTAAATAATATCTAATTACATTGAGCAAGTTGCATATTAGTATCTTATTTTAAAGCAGATTATTAAATCCGGAACATAACTGTTCATAACATCGCTTTTATTCAACATTTTGATTTCACTCATGGTGCAGGTTAAACTTTAGGCAGATATCCAAGCATATACTGCAAAAGTTTCATTAGATTCTGTTCAGTGGCCGATTTAAAACACGCCCACAGTATGACGCATGCGC
>JAAGKR010004023.1:0-66519 GCA_011419295.1 Clarias macrocephalus | reverse complement strand
CATGCTAACTCTGGGTTTGGAGCTTTGTGTACATGGGTGGGAAAACTTTTTGAATCTTATTCGACTCCACCTATTTACCTGTAAGCGACTTAATCCTGACAAATCCTCCCTAATGCACCTTTAACACCAATGCCAAACTGGCACTGTTCTCAACTGTTTGCTTTGGTTAACTTTTACAGTTCTGTATATTGGAATTTATTTTATAATAATCATGGGAACCAAGAGGAATCCTTTGTACAATCAATCTACAGAATTATTGGCGTCCTTCAATGAACGGCAAAAAAGTAATTGATAAACATTCTACACTTTATTCAAACATTACAAACATTTTGCACTTGAACAAGTAGACTAGATGCCAACTGTAAGGCTGATCCAACTATAGGGCTGATCCAACTATAGGGCTGATCCAACGATAGGGCTGATCCAACGATAGGGCTGATCCAACCTATAAGGCTGATCCAACTATAGGGCTGATCCAACCTATAAGGCTGATCCAACCTATAAGGCTGATCCAACTATAGGGCTGATCCAACTATAGGGCTGATCCAACCTATAGGGCTGATCCAACCTATAGGGCTGATCCAACTATAAGGCTGATCCAACCTATAGGGCTGATCCAACCTATAGGGCTGATCCAACTATAAGGCTATCCATATAATAACCATTGATGTCAACATCAACAAAGAAACTGCTGCAGGGTCACAAAATCAATATTTTCCAATAGCCATATCTGCTAGCTACATTAACGAACATTAAAAATTTGTGGCCTGAATTCATGCATAAGAGATGAGTGGTGTTAGCATACGCAGAGGTGGGCAAAGTACATAAATCCTTTACTTGAGTAAAAATACAGATACCCTGGATGAAATATTACTTACGTAAAAGTAGAAGTCCTTCATCTACAGTTCTACTTAAGTAAAAGTACACAAGTACTAACCTTCAAACTGACTTAAGTATCTAATGACTGAGCTTGCTTTAACTCATCCCTCTCTACTGCCTTCCCAACTGTAAATTTCTTTCTGCGATCTTCTCCCCTTCCAATTGGAAACACCTGCTACATAAGGAAATGCAATTATGCTTAATAGTCAGCAGGTGGTGATATTTCTGCTTTACATACTACACACCACTGCATTTATGTAGCAAAACGCCAAGCAGAATGTAGTGAAGTACGAAGCACATATATTTGTTGTAAAATGTAGTGCAGTACAAATAAAAATTATTTGCAAATAAAAATACTCAAGTAAAGTACAGATACAGGAAATATGTACTTAAGTACAGTAACAAAGTCAATTTACTTCGTTACCTACCACTTCTGAACATATAGGATATTCAGAGTTGAATCATTTTGAAACTTTTTTGAAACTACTTAACGGATTATTGTACAATCTAGATGTTGATTAAGCATTAATCAATTCATTGGCGTCAAAATGTTATGTTAAATGTATCACCCGATTAAAGCCCATTTTGCATTTAGTGGTAATCTGTGCAACACAGCTCTAACCTAATTTCAGCTGCTGCTCACATTGTTGCTAATAACTTATTTGAAGAGTCGGTTCCCCACGATTTCTTTCGTGAACTCTGGTTGAGTCTGCCTGCTTACAATCTGCTTCCCCTTCCGCAATCTTTATTTTTCTAAAACACTTTCAGGAAACCAACCATTCAACACCATGAACTGTTGAAGTGCTTGTGAAACGCTCATGAACCATCATGTGCACAGGCGATGTGTGGGTCTGTATGTTTATAAGTTTACAAGACAGACAGAAAAAGGGAGGGGCTGATCAAATCAATGCAGATTTCTGTGCACATTTAAATCAGATTTTACCCAGTTTAGATTATAAAAAAATAAAAATTGTATGTGACTATAAATGATCATACTGTGGTGGGCCTCCACAAATAAAACATCCTGTATTGCTGCACCAACTGTGGTAAAATAAAACTTAAGCTGAGGGTGAAATGGGTGTCTGGTTATGATTAATTATTCATGAATAACTGATTATTGATTATTATTGTGTTCAATCGATTATTGTGTTTTAGAAAAGAATGTGAAATAACATCCCTTATATTTTAGACTGACTTAAAAATTTATCTTTGAGTTATATATTCATTCTGACTGTACACCTTGCATTAATAAAAAGTGTCTGATGATTAGATGACTAGAGTCTCACTTTAATGCCGGCATTGCGCAGGATCTCCAGCGTTGGCCTCACATCCGCCTGTAGCTGGTCCTCCACCCCAGTCAAACACAGCAGCTCCATCTCCATCTCCAGACTCTCGAGGACCGTGGCCACTTTAAGTGATCGGTCGTGGACGCTCAGCTTGGCCTGGACATAGCGTGCCTACAAGAAGAAAACATTCTGACATGTCTATGTGACAAAAACCCAAGCTGAGCTCGAAGATTATGCAAATTAATGTGCAGGGTCATCTGGCATGTTCAACTGCTGCATCAAAAATGAATGAGTCTATCTAGGAAAAACTGTGCTGCCTGCACAATTAATGTGCGACTTTTTAAATACAGTAGAACACATATCTGTGTTTCCTTATAAAGGTTCTGGGATGGTTTGGTAAAATTCCCATGAATGGTTTGGGAGGAGGAAAAAGTTTGAAAAGTGAAGATGATGGCTGACAACGATGATGCCCAAAAGACAAATAACTATCCTTATGTGTCTCCTATGCTTCACAGGCAGGAGACATAATGAAATAGCTAGTGCTAATCTACAGTACTGTATAAAAAAACTAGTTCTTCACGACCTCAGATTCATAAGTCTTACATGAACTACAGAATATAGCAGTCATGCTCACTATTGAGGAGAAAAAGTTCTGCAAGGTAGCTAATCAGAGCGGCATCATTAGAAAATCTTCTTCTGAACACACATTCAGCTGTGGTCTACCACAATTAAAAGAAAGTGCCATTATTGCGGCATTAAAAAAAATTGTGCCGACGATGGAAGATGGACAACAGACGATGGCGGATAGAGCGTCGCCTATGCATCCAAATCTTTTATATTACAGACATTACCTAAGAAACTTAATACTTATAAAGACATTTTATTTTTATAAACTTGACAGACACAATTTCAGATGAGAAAATGATTGCAGCAATATTGATTACAATAATATTACATGAAGGAATACAACACCTACAGTCCCTGATTGAAGTACAGAAGTTCCTAGCTGGATGGGTGGAATATAACACCTATTCAACGAGGCATTGCTCTATGTTATCTTACAATGCTAAACATTCATTATTTACTATTAGAATTATCTACTGACTTAATGCTGGCCAAGTGTTAGAAACAGACAAGAATCTATAGCTATAAATAAGAAATTCCACAACGCTGGGAATGATCAAGCTGTTTGTTTTAAAGTTGGCTACACACTTCAACTCGGCCCACGAAAGATCCTATAAATCAAGCAATGTCCAGTGCCATAATACGTGGCTGCCAAATGCCAAATTGCAGCATGGAGGGTGTAGCCCTTAACCAGTGTATGAGATAAAGGCAACACAATGTGTGCGTGAGTCACACAGGAACACACTCTCACTTGGTGAGTCACACACACACTGAGTCATCGCCGCCCACCAGCTCACACACAATTATGCACTAGAAAGTTAGAAAGGGGGTTAGAGAGTCTTGTGTGTGGGCGGGTGTCTCTGCATGTGTGTGTGTGTGTGTGTGTGTGTGTGTGTGTGTGTGTGTGTGTGTGTGCATGCGTGTGTGTACGTGTGTAGAGGCTGGGCAACCAAAACTGTGACATTTTGGGGCAATCCCTATGGAAAACTTGTTGCTGCGTCTCTTGTTTTGAAACTGTTATTGATGTTGTATGGTTCCTCAGCAACTTTCACAGATATCTAAAGTTGAATCTGCACCTGGATATTTTGGCTTGGCTAAATCATGCTAAGAAAAGAAAAAACAGACAGAAAATTTGAGCAACAGGTTCAGAGCTCAGATGTCAGCACACTTTTCCATAGGTGGTCGATGTTATTGCACCCATAACTCCTGCCCTAGTTAGTAGCACTTAAATTGCGAGCGCGATGTCTCCCTTGATGTCTTTACCAAATGTTCTTTACGGATTGTTCTGGAAATAAACATTAAAGTCCGCTGAGGTGTGTGTTATTTGAATGTCAAATCGATGTCCGTCAACCATGTCGAGCTTCAACAGTCTAAGAACTCCTGTTTTTTTTTTTTGTTTTTTTATACTGCTGTGCTAAATCTTTCTTTGTACTGTGGACTATTGTACTTTATGTCACGCCAGTCACGAGCCATCATTTGTAAAAAGATGCATTACTAAACCCTCACCTCAAAATCCTGATACTGCTCCTCGGTCAGCGATTTCTTAGCCACCACGAGGACTCGCAGCCCCTCACGGGCCATGTTCCCACACTGCAAGACAAAAGGAATTTAACACTACAGTCCAAAAGAACTGTGAAATTCCTAAACAGCACAGCTCTGACAGTCTAGAGCTCAAATTACGGGGTCTAACACGCTGTCATTTCTATAGCAACTCATTCACAGGGACTCGTAATGACCGATACGCGCGATTTTAAAAAGAAAAGGGGCTGGTGTTATTTAGGAAAGAAACAAATTTGGAACAGCTTCATGTAATTTCTGTTAATTGCCATCGAAGGAAGGAGTCGCCGGTGTCAGAGATTCGTGACAGTGGGTAAGTTTTTTGTGTCACATTTTTCAGAACATTTTGTTTCCTTGTTTCTCAGTAACATTACGCTGCAGGTATTTCCATATGTAATGCAAAAGTTGGAATAACCTTTTAATGAACTTAATAGTATAGAGTGGAGTAGAGGAACTCTCCTATACAAAGGTAATACTCAACATAGAGCGGTAGTAAGTCAAAAGTTTGGACACACATTTTAATTCAATTTTTTTGTGTGTGTGTGTGTGTGTGTGTGTGTGTGTGTGTGTGTGTGTGTGTGTGTGTGTGTGTGTGTGTGTGTTGAGGTTTCTTTTCTACATTCTAAACTCATACTGAAGATTTCAAAACTCATTGCACCCGTTTGCAAAACCCATCAAGCATCAACCATGATAAAACATCTCTTCAAGGCCATCCCAAAAAAGAAAAGCCAAGACGTACCTCTGCTGCAGAGGTTACCAGCCTCAAAAATCATCAATTAACAGCACCAGGGATTAGACATGCTATGAAGGCTTTACAAAGCATAAGCAGCAGACACATCTCTAAATCAACTCTCCAAAGGAGATATTATTTTGGAATTTTTCAGCATTGTTTTACAAAGTAAATTTTACTTAGGACGGACCATGGAAATAGAAGATGTGTGAAAAAAAAAACGCCCGACAGTTAGTGGTAGTCTCGATCACAAGTGATGCATTTGCGCCATAGCTGACCCCAAATCTGGAATTCCCTTTAAAAATCCGCTTTGTCACTGTTGATGGTCTCAATGCTGGTGTCCCCATTCCTTACATTTCTTCATCCATCTGTGCACAATGCTCTCGTCAACGATGTCATCTTCATAAACATTCTGTAGCGCAGTAGAAGACCATCAAGCGTGACGAAGGGGATTCAAGAGCTCGGAGTTCAACAATGGCACAACTGCATGGCTTGTGATGGAGACGATGTTGAGTTGCACCTTTGTATAGAAGAAGAGTTACTTTACTAACATGTGTAATTTGTGGAACCTGTATGTATAATGATCTAGGTCAGTTAAAATAAAAGTCCACTTTTGCAGAACATTCGGTACAGCCCATGAATTTCTTTCAAGAGAAAAGAAAAAAATAGAGAAACAGACAATAAATAAATAAATAAATTACAGTATAAATTATACATTTATATAAATTTAGATTATAGGGTTATAAAATTATAAATTTTACAACATTATATGTAACTATAAATGTCTGAAAAGACAACATGCTGTGAATGAATAAACTGAAACGGCTGTTTCTGAAGATACCTCCTCTTCCAGCCAGTCGTTGTATTGTACTATTCCAGACATCACAACATCAGCTCCTTTCATATAAAATGTGATCTCTCCAGTTGACTCATCCTGGAATAAGCGATAAAAAGTGGTGCTCAAATGTTTACCTAAACATCTAAGGCAGATTTCATCAGTTTTATACACACACACATACATACATACACATAAAGGATAAATGAAATATAATTGATATGAAAACACTGAAGCAGCTGAATCTTATATTTTTCTTAACTCTACTGACCAGCACAATTTTCTGTTCTCATTACAAAAGATGCTTAGCTGGGTGTTTTCAAGTGCTTAGATTTCAGCTGCATTCACGAATATCAAAACCACAATGAGGATGATGATGATGATGATGATAATAATAATGTTACTGCATGAATACTACATATGTGTGCATCTTGTTTTTCACTCCACACCATAAAAATACATTTCATATATTCTCGAGAGTCCTTGGAGGTGTTTGAACGGATATCAAAAGGAAACCAGCATTAATTTCGAGCTTCCTCAAGTGCACTAATATAGGCTGCAGTCCAAGCCAGCAACAATAGTGAGCCATTCTTCACTGGAGAGAGTTAGTCATCAGGTTCAGTGGCGGGGAACTGCTTTCTCAGATCACCCCATCCAAAACAAATAACTCTGTGTGGATGTCTTCTTCATGCAGTTCCCAATAGAAACATGGCAGACAGGTTTGTGGTGTGAGTGACTATCCTGAAAAATATTCGACCCGCTTTGCTTGGTGACTTGTATTAACTATTGCAGCAGTAGTGAATACTCACACGCACTATGATTCCCATCCGCTTGCTCTCGTAGGTAAAAGGGAAAATCTGAAGGATGGTGAAACTTAGGATTTGACCACTAGGGGTCCTCAGCTGCATAGAGGACTGATCTCTCCCCACCAGAGTCAGTCCAACACTCTCAGTCCACTGCACCAGTGACACCTAGCACAGGTGAGAGAGAAAGACAAGGAGAAACCTTTTTAGCATTTCAAATTTTAAGCATCTGTTGTGTCAAAATATTTGTTTTTTAAGCTTAGCAGTAATTTAGTGAAGTGAATTGTTTTGCTTGATTTGTGATGTAACTGCTCTTAGTCTAAAAAAATAACTTTTTAAATTTCAGGAATAAATGTACTAAATTTAGACTTAAACAAATAATAAAGAAAATAGGAAAATAAGAAGAAGAATTTAGGAATAATTATGGCATGTAAATGTTTTTTAAACTGAATTTAGTCACGATTTATTTCAGCAAATATTTAAATTGTATTTTTTTTTCAACAAATACATCCTTAATTTAGCTTAGTAAGCTGAAACTACATTTAAGTTTTTTTTTTTTTAAATTTTAAGAATTAAATTTTTAAAAAATGCCTGGATTTTGTTTTAAAAAGCCAAGTGTGAACTAAATTTAGTTAAGAAAATGTATCTAATCTAAATCTACTCAATAAAATTAATAAAGAAATTTTGTCTGGAAAAAAGCCGAAATATGTTTAGGTTAGTGAATTTTGTTCAGAAAAAAAATTGTACACATTTGATTTAGGAAAAAAAAAAAAAAGCTTAATTTGGTCTAAATCTTGTGTAAAAAAAACATTATTCAGTCAGACATGTTTAAAAAATAAATTTTTAATACATTTTGTCTAGAAAGAAATATTTTAAAATGCTGAAATAAGTTCGGCGCAAGGCTCAAGATAAAGTAGTGAAAATTTAAATAATCAAGCACAAAAAGCAAAACTTAGCATAGACACACACACACACACACAAATGAATGTGTGTGAATGAATGACCTTTTCTAAGACACGCTGAGACACTCTAATCGGGAAGCATTACTTTATTTAAACGTACAGTAAAATGTCCTCCGCATTCTAAAAATGCAACTCAGAAATAAACGAAAATAAACAACAATATTTGGTGTGGATTTGTACTGAATAACTGGCCACATTTCAGTGTTCGAACAAAGATAAGACAAACCAGATGACATCCATTAGTGTAATGCTGAAGGGGATTGGGGGGATTTCTGGGAGGCAAAAGTTATTGCCCAATAACTTCCAGACCAGAGGTTAGGGAGAGATCAAAAACCTTATTTCTTATGCCCTTTGCAACTAGCTGCTAATGACATATCTCACAGCATCCAGATGGACTACAGAGAGAGACTAAAAGTAAGCAGGTTTCAGTGCTAGACCACAGTCACCACAGTCAACAAATGAGGCCTGACACTTAACTGCTTTCGTTTGACCACTGGGTACATCATGTTTTTTTAGTAAGAGGTTAGCATGGTCAAGGTTGATACCGTTACCTCTGTATAAAAGATAAATAAGCCTCATTCATTTGCTCAGTCCCACAAAACATCTGCTTTTGTAAATGAGAGTTCATTGTGAATCCCGGGAGCAGTGGTTTTGGAAACATGACACCTCATGTGTTTGTCGATTCATACAGGGAGTATAAAACTATAAAACAATATTGATATTTAGAAGCACGGTCTAAATCGGCTATCCATAATTTATTTCCCAGCAGCAAGAAGTAGACGTATGTGGGGCTATGTTTAGTCATAGTCTGGTACCACAAATTCTTTTGCTTGTAGTGAGAGTGAGTGTGTGTATATGAATGTGTAGGCCCGGTGTGCGTCACCACCAAACCACACTTCCCTACTGACCTTGACATAATCGCAGTAACCACGAAACACCACATATGTTAAGCAAATCAGCAAAGATGTACTCCATCATACAGGAGTTTTTGGTCTTAAAAAAATATCAGCATGTTGCCATGGTTCCTTCACACGAGATAAGTTACGAAGTTCACACTATGCAAATGTTGTTTAGTCAAAGCCCTTACCTGAAATAGCAAACACGAAACGAAGCCTAAACTCTTTACAACACTAGGTCTAAATCCACATTAAGAATTCAGTGAGCATGCTTTATGGCTAAGTGTATTGTTTAAAGAGCTACACAAATATATTTTAATGAAACTGAATGCCATTTCCTCCTTCCTTAATTAAGTGATAATGGCGGTTGCACATTTAAACACGTATCATGTATTTTCATATGAAACATGTAAAAGTAAATTCCACGAGCATGGCTGAACAATTACAGTGCTCCTTTCCATGGTGTGGTAACTAACACTCAGCGCCCTGCTGTAGTCTGTGTGAGTCTGTTACCTCGTCGGGGCTGGAGGCTTGATACACCCTGCATGTGTCCTCGTAATGTTGCTCGGCCTCGGCCTGCTCGGTCACACCGTTCCCCTCGTACACGGGTGTCACATTGTGCACCAGGGCAATGGCCTTCACTGCCTCGTGCACTCGGCTACTGATCGTCTTCCTCACCTTAGTGGTGGCTGGTGCTCTGGAGGCTGGCTGGTCGTGTGAAGGCTAGAAAAAGGGAGGTGAAAAAAAGCAAACATTATTATTATTATTATATTAATAATAATATAGAGGCATGTGGGCTTGCTTGTTTATTTGCCTGGTTGAGGTACGAGATAAAAAAAATATTACAGGAGTTAAATATGATAAATGTTCAAGTCAAATTGGGACTTTTGATTGTGTGAAAAAACAGAACAGTTTTGAGTGTAAGAAATACCTTTATTTTGGTATATAATCCCACTACACTCCCCCCGTTTCACTAGTGCTTAGAATGTTTGAGGGAAAGTTTTCTCTTGATCAGACTGCCTGCTTCACGTTTGAATTGCTAGCCTCCCAGGAACTCCTTTAATGACCCAAATATGTTTAAATGGCTGTGAGAGAGGTCTATACGGGGGATGTGGCAATAACTCCCAGCCAAGGTACTGTACAAATGATTATTTGTGAATAATTGTTTTTACAGAGACAGATGTGTATTTTCTGCAAGCTGGTGACAAGGTATACGTTGATTTTCAAGGATTAGGCTGTCTACTAGTTGAACGTTCATGGGAACAACTGCAGGGGGCTCAAAGCCATCTCGGCCAGAATCATTATTCACAGATGTACGACCTTCTTTAAAATGTTTGCACCATCCAAGTGTTTTACTGCAGCTAAAGGTCTCATCACCGTACTGTGGTTGAAATCTTCTGTAAATATCAATCGGTTCTAAAACCTTCATTGATGAGGAATTTCATCACAAGTCCTGGTTTGACTTGAACGCCCCTTGCACAAACAAGGAAACGATAATGAATGCTGGATTTAAAGTGGATGCTTTCAATCACACAATTCCTCATTGAATAATAATAATAATAATAATAAACAATAATAATAATAATAAACAACAATGATAATAATAATAATTATTATTATTATTATTATTAGAAGTAGTAGTAGTAGTATTTTGTTCAATTATTATTATCATCTTGATTATTATATGAATATTTGTAATAAAAATATTTTATAACAAATTCGAAAAACAAACTACACTTATTCACTAATTAAACTAATGAGGCGCAACCTTCTTCACTAAGCCTACTGACAAAATGATAAAAAACTGTGTGTCAGCCAAATGTCCTTCTTCAGTCCTCAGAGAGGAGTTATAAAAGCTCCCAGATGTATCAGAAAGTTGAAACAATAAGCTTCGGCATTTTGCAGGCTATTTTTGGGTCGTATATTTAAGGGGTTAATGGCAGAGTTATTAAATTAGCCACTAAGAGGCAGGGAACAAGCAAATCCTGTTTCCTGCTCTAATGACTTCAGATGTCAAAGGGACAAAGCATGTCCTTAAGGGGTTATGAGGCACATGCTGAAGGACTGACCATATGTGTATCGACTCTCCTATACTATAAACAGCCTTTGTGTCATTATAGAAGGTCTTGGCAACTTGAACTTACTGCAACAGTTAAATCAACTCTTTATGAGGACAGCTTAAGAATGTGACCCTAGAAATAGGGTTTGCTAGAATGTTTTATTTACCTTTAGATCCATTTTTGCTCTGTTTTCTAATTTGCCTGATGATGTGTTTTTGTACCTGAGTATATGCGCTGAACACATGACTTTGTACTTCATCCATGGAATCCATTCCATACGCCACGGTGCCAAGATGAAGACGCCTGAACACCATTTCATTCTGGGTGAGAGTCCCTGCCAAAATAACATTCAACCACTCAGTACAGCTAACCGAAATGACTGCCTATTAAATACTTGGTAACTTGAAACACTCATAGCCAATCTAAGCAAGACGCAAAAACAAATCATGGTATAGATGAAAGGTATTCAATCTTATCATTTTGATTCATACACATTGCATACAGACTTACTTCTTTTTATTGTGTAAAGCTGCTTTGCGACAATGTCAATTGTTAAAAGCGCTATATAAATAAAATTGACTTGACTTGACTTGACTATTATTGAACCTCTCATTGAATTATTAAAAATGTACACATGCTCAAACAGATTTTTATAATTAATAATTCTAACTGAATATATGTCGATAATCACTTTTCTTTACATGCATTTTATGTTGTATGTAAAAAATTATTAAAAACCTTTCCATTTCGAACCCTGGATGTTGCTTTGATCGTCACATGCAGATGCTGATATAATAATCAAATTCACAATGCTAATTGGCCAACAGGGTCTGATTCATTTCAACAGTATGGTTCTGGTTCAGATTACAGGCTTGCTTTAATGTGCTGTTCTCATACACAATCACTATGATAGTAACAAACTTACACAGAGACTGAATCTAAAAGCGTGTGTAAAAAACAAACAAACAAACTAACAAACAAACTAACTAACTAAAAAAACAGTAGCTCTAAATCCACAGTTTCAATCTATTAAAATCACAAAATCAGGACATAAACTCTCTAGGATTAGTGATGCCAGAAAAGTTTAGTATGTGTTTCCTGACACCTCAGCAGATCCCAGTCCACTTAACAGTGTTGCACCCATGTTTGAGTCACACTTCCGTTGTCCACTCTTTTGGCAAACTTCAGTCTTTAAGGGAGTAAAAAAAATAAAATAAAATAAATAAAAAAATGTTGCAGATGGGACGACTTTTTATATTGCGTGAAAGAAATCAAGGAAAGAAAGAAAGGAACTTTTTATTATCTAATCTATAAACAGTCTAATCCATGAGGTCAATCCATCTGGGTCATACCGGAGTTGCCAAGGAAGTAAGAAGTAAATATTATGTAACTAAGAAGATCCAAAATAAGTTGAAAAGTTAAAGGTAAAACATATAACTTAAATTAAAATAGAGTCATATTGTCTCATTTTTTCACTGTTAATAATATTTTATCATGGCATTTGATCTGGAATAAACAATCACACACTAAGGGTTGTAGTTTTTACATTCTTTCCCATTTAATCAGATAACCTTTCTCACATTCCGTGTAAGAGAAAAGAAAATTTAAGAGGAAGGGTGGTGGACTTGGTCTTGCGTCTAGGGCCACAGTTTCAATCTCTTAAAATCACAAAATCAGGACATAAACTCTCTAGGATCAGTGATGCCAGAAAAGTTTAGTACGTGTTTCCTGACACCTCAGCAGATCCCAGTCCACTTAACAGTGTTGCACCCATGTTTGAGTCACACTTCCGTTGTCCACTCTTTTGGCAGCCCTTCTTTCCATTTACATAGGAAACATCTATCATTCAGAAGGAAAATTTTTAACGAGAAAGGTCAAGGGAAAATACCTTAAAGGTTAGAGTTTGCTTTAAATTCTAATAAGTGACACGTCTCTGCCCCGAGAGCACACCACCTAGGCTCCATTGAAAAGATCTGAACTTACCTTGAGCTACTGTCTACAATCACTTCAGTGCTATCAGCTTTCACACCAAACCACACACTGCTTTTATTTCACTCTCACAGATGACACACTCAAGTACGCGCTAGATAAATGAGCTTAAATCCAGCTTCAAAAGCATGAGCTTTTTTTTTTTTTTTACTTGTTTTGAGACGTGAAATATTATATGGTCATTTTAATCTTTGCCATTAGCAATAACATTGGACAAAAGTGAAGATAAAAGAAACACTCATTCTATATATATATATATATATATATATATATATGTGTGTGTATGGGTATATATATATATATAATAAATACAAAATATCTTTAAAAATATTTATCAAGAAAATCTTTTTAATCATTAAAAATTATTCCTCCATCATATGCCTGATTTAATGAGGCAGCCGTGCAGTTACTTGGCAGCTCAAGTACTTCACATTTGATGAATGATGTTACGCTGGATTAATGTATACGGACCCCTTAATACTCCTAATGTTTTAAATCCATGCAAAAAAAATCTCAAAATGGTTAAAACAAGAATAATTTCACGAGTAAGTAAAGCATAAAACATTACAAGTCATTTACAGGACAATAATCAACAATGAGTGTGAAGCAGAGTTACTGGTCCAGCAGAAATCCACATTAAAGATAAAAAATATAAATAAAAAAACATCACATGTCCTCTTCTTCCCATTTTCTAGACCAGTGGTCTAGTTTTAATAAGCTGGGGCATGATGTATCCTCAAAGGAATGAAGCACAATATGATGTGGTAGCTCATCCACTGAAGCTCTTGCCATGTACACTTCATTTGTAACATAATTTGTAAAATAACTTGTGTGTTGTGTTCTCCCTACTGGTTTTATAACCTTTAAGTAATTGCAAACAGGAAACTCTCAAAGGAAATTCTCAAAATCTGATTCTCACCCGTCTTGTCAGTCAGGAGATATGAGATTCGCCCAAGCTGCTCTGGGATGGTGCTGGCTCGGACCACAGTTCCTGGGATTTTTGAATCTTTCTTGATCATCCAGCTAAACACCATTTTGCCCATGTCCAGGTTGACACGCAAACTGGGAACAAGATGCAGGGGAACATTTTATATGGAGAACGCTACTATGAGCAACGGCTGTAGTATTTTCTAAACAGTGCCAATGTCACCACTAAATATATTATACAGATATGAATCAGCTTTAATGCCTTATCCTATAAAAGATTCAGATTTTTATATAACATCCAAATTATGCTCAAATCTAGGGGGAAAGTAGAACGTTCTTTTTGTAATCTACAAGCAACTGTAAACTGTGCAAATTCTGGTATGTTACCAGTACAACAATAGTGTGAATGGTCTGACTACTTCACATGTTCTTCATGCTATTCTGTCATACCATACTAGTGTACATACATTAAATAATGTGTACCAATGCTTACAATAAACCCTCACCTGATGGGCACTATGTTGGAAAAGAGCAACAGGAAGCGGAAGATCTGAAGGTACCAGCGACCAGCGAAGTGCTGCAGAGCGACCATGACCAGAGAGACCACCACCAGGGCCCCGAACAGAATCTTGGTCAAGCAGTTCACCTCCAGGTCAAAAAGACCAATCTACACCACCAAAAATAAAATAAAATAAAACACCACAACTTCCACTTTACATGTCAGCATCACAACATACAAATTGTGTGGTATGATGGATGGCACTGTAGTTTGATTTCCCAGCTAACAGGCTGTTGCATGTCATGTTACAGAGAGATCGTAAGAATTTTATAACATTCTCTATTTAATAACAGCACAATCACATCTGTTTATTAATATTCTTCCGTCTGTCTTTTAAGACATTTACCAATTACACTGGACCAGATGGTCATATACTCTGTACCATGGCTGAATTCTACACCAAGTGTCTGATGAAGCATTCTACATGTCCGATTATATGAGGAGAATAAGCTAACAACGTTACTGCTGAAAGACACTTTATTAGAGCTGTGAATAGTTTAATAGCAATTTAACAGCAATGTTTTATGTCTGATTTGTCTTAAGGATTAAAAACTACTAATAATATACAAATATATTAAAACTGCAAAGCTGTATGACTGTGTTGTCGCTTGTTTAAATCTTTGGTCTCATACAAAGTGATAACCTTTTTTTTTTTTTTTTACACATCCACCAACCACACAATCTTAAAAGAAGTACCAGTAATAGTCTTGCAGTGTGTAATTATTTGTATTTTGTGTGTGTTTTAATCAATTCTAAATCGACAACTGATCCATCAAATCATTTAATCGAACTGACCACCAAAATATCAATTCAATCGTACAGCTCTACTTATTTTCGCCCTGCTTACATCATCATCAATCAGAACCAATTGGAAATGGGGTTACATGTGACAAATGTACTATAAAGTCAGCTTTAGATATTAAAGATATTCTATCTGACTGTTGGTGCAGTATTTTGTCATATTTGTAGATGTAGATTTTGCTTAACCCTATGTCATCCACCTAATTGTGGCTTTTAGATTAGGTTAATATCAGCTCTAACGCCACGATTTAATGAATATATTTTTGACAGTTTTATTTTTTGAAATGTCCAATTTTGGGGCTGGGCAAAAAATAGTCCAGTATCAACCCAGCTCTATATATTAACTTCTGACCAATCCGATCAGAGAATTCAATAACACTGTTTTATTATTCTTATTATTCTTATTCTTATTATTGTAATTATTATTCTTGTTGTTCTTCTTCTTCCTCTTTTTAATAATAATAATAAAATAAACTGTACCTTGTTCCTTGGGTTGGACGTGTTCATAACACTGCGAAGTTCTCTGCCGGTATAAATCACAACCCCAATCACTGTACCTGTAGAAAAAGAGCACAAAATAAGATACATACAGGATAAGTACCCATATGGATACACGAAATGGCTGTAACACCTTTGTTTACCTGAGGCAACAACAGTGCTGGCCCACAGCGTATTCTCAATACTCAGACTCTCGTTGACTGGAGGGTCTCCGTCCTCCTAAAAGCAGGAATTGCAACAGCTTTACTGGTGAGTTGATGTGATTTCATTTAGCATTTAGTAATCTTCATTGCCTCATACGACCACATCTGTACTCACCCTGGTAAAGGTACCGATGAAGTTATGGATATCAATATTAGGTTCCTCTGCATACACAAATGACCTGATCTGTAGAAGGTCCTAAAAGCAAGCACATGCCGTGTATTTAACACTGCTTGACAGTTTCGATTTCTAAATGCTATAAATTTTGTGAATAACTCACTGCTGCAGTGGGGAGTCTTTGCGTGCAGGCCACTGGGAGGCGCAGTTTCCAGTCTGTTTCTCCATCCAGTTGGTCAGTCCTAAGGAAGCATGAGCCTGAGAATAACAGACACAATGACTTAGAGCAGAAATGACGAAGAGTGCATCATTAGACCTTAGACAAGTTAAGCCTTTATTTGTTACATATACATAACTGCACAGTGAAATTCTTACTTCGCACGTCCCAGCATAACTGGGGTCTGAGCACAGCGCCAGCCATGATACAGAGCCCCTGGGGCAGACAGGCTTAAGGCCCTTGCCATGGCAACCTGGTGGATCTGGGGCTCGAACCGCCGATCTTCGATCTTATGACCAGTAACTCTGTGCCTTAACCATCTGAGCTGCCCCAAAACTACTACTAGTAAAAACTAGCATTTAACATGAAGAATTTAGATCAAAACCAGAGCTGTTCAAATCCAGTCCTAAAGGAACTCAACTAATTTCTTAATTGCCATGTCAGTGAGTGTGTTTAAACTTGGTGAATCACAAACTGTACTGAACACTGGCCTTCCATTTGAACAGCCCTGATCTAAACGAGTAATGTGCACTGTCAACCCCTAGAGGGCACTGTGGAGCATATGTGCTTTGTGCTACCAGAGCAGTCTTTGCATGGATATTTGCATTTTTATGTATTTCATATGAAATTATATCCAACAAGTATGTTATGTATATAACACAGCTCATTATCATTGTCATGCAGCTTAATCCATCATTGAGTTTACATGTCTCAAAATGTTATTAAAAGCTATTAAAGCAAAAAAAAATAATAATAATAAATCACAGCTCCAACTGAAAGTAGAGTTTGGTTTATATGCAAGATTTTCACATCCCTGCCCCCATTTTAAAGCTGTGTCATCCTGCTGGGGTTGTGGAACCCTAGGCTCTTTATAATTGACCTAATGGTCTACATCTGCAGGGCAGATAACAATGCACCCCTTCCCGTAAAACCAACACATCAAGCAAGCATGTTTCAACCCCCACCTTAAAAGGGAAAAAAAACTTCAGATTACACTCAGGACTCACAAACTAGGTTTGTGTTTGTAATGTGATGAGCACTGAATTTGTGGCCTTCAAGATTAGCTTGAGGGGGGAAAAAAACTGTGCTAATACTCTTCAGGCATGGACTGTTTTACCAGATGACCTTGCAGTTGAACTTTTTAGAAATAACAACACTCTGTCTAGCACGCAACAAATTTCAATCTCTTGGTCATTTGTTTATTCAGATGATAGTCTGTCCTTCTGCCCTTTGCATTTGTTTGTTTTGTGTATTCTTTCGATTTTCTGCATTGCTTTGCATGTCTTGATTTTCCTCGCCAACTGCCTTTGCCATTTGAAAGACAAAAAGAAATCTCAGTCAAGATGAGATTTGATTATTCCATGCCATAACAAGCTGAGCAGGCAAAAGCTTTTTTAGACCAAGATTCAAAAACCATAGTGTGATCATGGCACACCATCTCTCCACACTGAGGGAGGTTTTGGACATAGATGGTGACAATGGTCCACAATTTAAGCTAAGCATTTCCCCCTGGTTGTTCCACCCGCAAGCTTTCGTTTGGGAAGACTGATTGATGAAGAAACAGATGTTTACCGTTTCTTTCAGAGGTCCGTAGGAAGATCATGTCAGCAGGAACGCGTTGATTCTAGAGTTGATTATAAAGAAAGGAGGGGAGATATTATAAAAGGAAACATGATAACCTAATGATAGGTAGAGTAACTCACTTCTATATCATTTTGATTATATCCACTGCAGTACATGGTCTGTTTATTAAGTGATTCCAACAGAAAATGATCCACATCCTGGACTGGTACTCAAAGTCTATTAAGGTTGCAAAGTTCTGAAGCACTCCATATGACTTTTAAATACCTGAGGGATATAAATCATAAATTTATTACCTAAACCAACAGTAGACGTAAGTAAAACCTCCACGGTGCTGTTGCTCAGTTCCTTTTAGTTGGTTGCCCAGAAACTAACTAGGCTAGAAAGTTTGTAAAAAGTTATAAAGCAACATGCAAAGCTAGTACAGTATCCTGATAAAGTTTATTTCTAATTAGAACATTAGGTTCGCACCTTCAACAAGTCCTCCAGCTATGAGATTTAGCATATTCTCTGAACATTACATCTACCCAAAGATCTGTCTTGCAAGATTATTTTCTCTAAATAAGTTAGAATTGGTCAATTAAATGACAGTTTTGTAAAATCTGCATACCTGCTTATACATGTGAATTAATCCATTTATACCCAGACTGCAGGGCTTGTGTGTGGGGGGAGGGGAGTATTCGTAACCATGTGCTACCGTTACAGCAACACCTTTACCCTCTTAAGTTTAAACATAGCCACATATCGAGTGAAAACTTTGCGCCCCCCCACACACAAAAAAGTCATCCTTTAGTGTATCCTTTTCTTTAAGTTTTTTTTTTTTCTGGTTGTTCAACGGGCAACTGAAAATTACTGAACTGAAAGCTCACATGTGCAATCTGCTTGTCCCACTCAAATTTTCCACCCCCTGATACATTAAACACAGTAAATATCTGTTGTCACTCAAGTTATAATTTGAATTTGAATTACGAAGATGATGGCTTTGCAGTCAAGTAAAGGATTCAGGTTACATTCAGAGTAAGGTGTGAACTCCTTCAGTATACTGCTAACATGGTAATTGAGCAAACATTTCTTCAGGGTGCCAGACGGAAACCTAGCCTGATCATTCTCGTCTTCAAAGTTTACATGGCCGACAAGCAAATCTTCTTACAACAAGCTACAGACTGCAAGACAAAAAGGCAACTGCTGAACAAAAGGCAACACAAAATACCAGTGAGCCATTACATCGGATTACTAATAAACTAACTAGTGGCTCTAAGCTACACTTTACGCTAAGGGCCATTATGCTATTACTTAAGATAAACCTTTGGAACTAGGGTTATTTTTATTTTGATTAGAAATGAAAAAATAAAATAAAATAAATGTTTCACCATAATGTTTGGCTTAGGAGTCATGTTACAAATCTCTAAAGGAGAAAAAGCCGTTCAAGCATTCATTAGATGCCATTAGTCACAAGATCTCAAACCTTTACAAAGACAGAGATGATTAACACACCAACCTTTTCGACGATGATAAGATCTCCGACCTGGATGCTGCTACTTTTCACCTTCATGGTTCCTGCGAGAAGACAAAAACAGGGATTAACAAAGCAACCATCCAAAAGCAAAGCAACCGTGAAAATATCATGTGTCTTCAAATAGCACAAAGCACCCCTAAATAACTTAGAACAGAAATAAAGAACATATAAAATTAAATCATGTGTCTATGCATACATGCAACTTAGTTACTTTTTGCCATTTAGTTTAAGGTATTTCAGTGAGAAAGGCATTAATCGTGGATTATACATATGGATATTTATGGGTACATATTCAATTTCACTTGAAGAGTTTCTGGTGAGATTTCCCAGACCTCAAGGTTTCCATTTACTTCTTAACAATACCCTCCTATGAGTCTTTACAAGAGTTCTGGAAGTGGGCAGAACACTCTTTCATTCCACTCCAAATTAATGACTAAAATTGTTTGGAAAAGGTCAGCGACCTATAACCTGTGTAGGGACCTCATACGAAGCATATGCAAAACATTAGCATGTACACATATTCAGGTATGTGCACATAGGGCATCAGATAGGTTGCTGTGTTCTGATACTGAAAATTAGAGTGAAGTTAGAAAAGGTGTAGAAAAGTGTAATATGTAAAAAAATAATAAGAAGAAAGAAAGAAAGAACGCACAATTAATTGCATATAAATCAAAATCCCTATATGGATCTGTGAAATTATTTAATCACAGGCTGCAATTTATTACAGGTAATATACACATACAAATGTATAAAAAGTTTGTCAATAATTGAAATATATTATTATATTTTTTTATGAAATATTATAATATTTTTTGAGTTATATATGAATAAATATTGGCAAGCATCCTCTTAATGAAATCGTTTGTCCAGTTATTTGCTGTTAGTCTAGAAAATGAAATAAAAAATTAATCGCACTTTCAACATGTGTCAAAATAATCACAATGTGATTTTTTAAGCAAATCATGCAACCCTGTTAAAAATGTTCAGGTCTATTAAAACAACTAATAAAAAATAATGAAGAACCACATCACTGCTCAATGCCAAAGCTCAGAACTTGCATGGGGAAAATGTATATAAATTTAAGCTTTTTTTTCCCAGCATTATATTTTCCAAAAATTCCCCCATTTCCAGTTCATTCAGCACAATCATAATTACAGAGTTTTGCAGTGGGGGACTGCTAGTGCTCAAAAAGTGTGAAGATAAGTGCGGACAGATAAGAAGACAAGAGCAAAGCACTTTTAAAGGGATAGTTTGGATTTTTTCAACTCTGTCTTAGATGAAAATTGAGTTGCATATTTGTACATTACAAAAGGGCTTGGTCATTAGAAATTTTCCTGCTCTGCACTCTGAATCTTGTCACCCAGAAAGTGAGTACAATGTTAGTTATTGAGGGCAAATTACACGCTCAGCTGTTCAGCTTTTCTAGACAATTACTTAGTACTGTATGCAGTAGGTAATGACTAAACACTCTTACATGCCTATATACAGGATAGCCCAAAAGTCTGGATTTTTCCTGATATGAAATCTGAAATATATATAAATATATATGAAATATATTTATCTTTTCATTTCAGACTCAATATGACTTTGAAACTAACAAGAAAAGATCAAATAAAATCAGACCTGATCATCTGAAGGCAGTAGAATTGCCTCAGAACAAACATTGTGCTAAAGACAGAAATCATATCTTCATGTAACAACATCAGTTCTGATACATTAATATTTAATGTTCTGGTATTTTACACATATAAAACCCTTTTTCCCCCTATGTATTTAGACTTTTGCGCCACTCTGCATGTACAAGGGGTGTTCAAGTTAAACTGGGATTTTTAATTGTGCAGAATAACTACACTTCCTGCTACACTAATGCATTTATCCCTACATTTCAGTAGTGCTTGGACACCATCAAGATAGAAAGTTTTCTCAGTGCACCAAAAACATGATTGTTTCTGGCTGTTTCATGTCATCATCATTGCTAAATTTCTGGCCTCCCAGGAACTCCTTTAATGGCTCAAACATGTGGAAATGGCTTGAAGTGATGTCAGGACTATACAGATGTGGCAATAACTCCCAGTCAAGTTCCTGTAATGTACAAGTGGTGTGGTGAGCAGTATGAGGTCAGGCACTAATCTGCAAAAACAGAGCGCCAGGCCGTTTTTCCCCAGTGAGCATTTAAACTGCTGATTGCTGACAGGAACGACTGCAGCAGGTTTCGAGCCACCTCGGTGATCGTGTGGCCTTCTTTAAAATGCTTGCAGCAAAATATTTTATGGCGTCTAAGAGTCTCATTTCCATACTGTGTCTTCTGTAATGCCAATCGTTTTTACGCTTTCATTCACAAGATAGTTCAACACAAGTCCCAGTTTGACTTGAACGCCCCTCATACATTCACAGCATAACCATTCTCTGAGACAAACACTGCCAGCCTTCATCCAGCTGCATGTCAATGCAGTGGAAGCAACAGCTCACCTCTTGTACAGAGCTTGCTATAAATCTGTGAATTGACCTCTTTGTCCCGCAGAAAACATCGTATTTCTTCGACTGCTTCCCTTACTATGGTGATGATCAAAACAAAGCCCTGTACCAAACATAAATAGATGTATATTGCATGGTTAGGAATATTTCATAAAAATAAAAAACATCACACTCACAAAAAGCTTCGACTCACCAGTGGAACCCAGTAAGTGTACAGAGCCCCTAGTCTGAGTTCATTTACAAACTGAGAGCAGGCCAGCAGCAGAAAGTACAGATTGAAGAAGTACTTGAATTGGTTGAACAGCACCTGCAAACATAATGAATCATATTATGATGAACAAAAAACTTGGCATGACTGTTAAAGGTTATGGATGCAGGTAGATATTATTATTATGTAAAACATGACTAAATGCTGTATTTACAAAACCGTTAATTCTGCATACAATGAAATGTGTATGACAGTGTCCCCAAAGACATATCCTCATAAAAACAAGTGAACATTGCATGAAGGTGAGCGAGCTAAATGAAGCTCAGGGCAACTGAAAGTATTCACGAAAAAATAAAACATGAAATACAGAGGATTTCTGTGAAGGTGTAAGCAATATAGTTGGAAACAACAATGAGTGGGGACAAGCACCTGCGTCATCGCCATCTGGGCGCACCACACAACCTGTGCGCGTTTTGAGCAAAACCTCCAAAAAGCCATCACTGCCCGAGTGCAACGCCAAGATCTCTTAAAAGCCCTCAGGAAGTCATGAGCCATTTTTCTGCATAAGTATAAGGCATCGTTCAGCTGAATGTCTATTTCTGTTGCGCCCGCGGGGCAATGGCACAGGTGCTTGGGCCAACCTAACATACACCCTGTGTGCCTTTTGACCATGTTAATACCTCCAAAAAGCCCCAGATGCAGATGTTTGTGTAGGATGTGTAGTGTGTGTGTGTGTGTGTGTGTGTGTGTGTGTGTGTGTGTGTGTGTGTGTGTGTGTGTGTGTGTGAGAAGTGTCTGTGTGTGTCCTAACTCACATGGTGATGCCATGGCTTGAACCATTTGAGATATCACAAACTGCAATTTTAAAGGCGCACGCACTTAGGCCCGTTAGCATTTGTGTAGGTGTGTGTGTTTTTGTGTGTGTAGTGTGTGTGTGTGTGTGTGTTTTTGTGTGTGTAGTGTGTCTATTGTGTGCATTTTGCAAACGACCCAAAATAACTTCATGTTGAGTTGAGCCCCTGACAGAGTGAAAATTGTTCAGCTCAATGAGATCTAGAACTGTACAAAGTTTGACATATACATATACGTGCAAGTGTGTATGAACTATGCAGCATCATAGCCATCTATCACCTACCATAGTCATGTCATCATTGTGTTGATGTCAGTGCTTGGGCCCTAATAATAATAATAATCCTCAGAAAAACAATAGGGCCCTCGCACACTATGACATCTGCACTGTGAGACATCAACACTATCATAGCAAGGTGATGTGGTCATAATACTTGGGCCTTAATGTTAATAAACTGTGATGCTGATATAAATCCCCAGCCACTTGAATTGAAACACCTGGACATCAGCATATTAGTGAAAATATCCAATCAACCAATCATGCACAGTGCATAGAGAAACATGTAAATACAGTCACAAGCTTCAGTTAAGCTCCACATCAAACTTCGGATTGGGAAAAATATGACCTCAGTGACTTTGATCATATTGTGGTCGTTGGCGGCATACAAGCACAATTTGAGTAGTTCAGAAAGCAATGATCGCTCAGGGTTTCCAAACACAGCATTCTTCATGCACGAGTTGACAGGATGAAGCATTAATTAATATAGTATAATCACTCTTTCCAGCCATGGTCAGTAGAAAAGCATCTCAGAATCCACAGTAGGCCAAATCTTGACATGCATGGGCTACCGAAGCTGAAGATCACATCAGGTTCCACACCTGCCAGCCACAAATAGAAGTCTACCCAGACTCTTCACCTGTCTTCATCAACTATCTAGTTTATACTAAGACTGCATACTTGAGAGTTGCTGTTGGTCTTTCGGCTGCTTCCAGCAAGGGGTCGCCACAGTGGACTATCCGGTCCGCACATACAAGCTTTTTACAGGTTTTACTCCAGATGCCCTTCCTGACACAACCCTCCCATTTTATCCCCGCTGGGGTTTGGGCACTGGCCAGGAATCGAACCTGGGCCTTCCGCATGGCAGGCGAAACACCTACTACCACTGAGCCACCAGTGCTCGATCATATATATCTTATAATGTGTTTTAAATTCTTGTTGTGCCTTAATATTCACAATCATAGTGACAGATTTATTCTTACACACACTATAGCACTATAGGTAATCTAAGGTTATTTGCCATGCAAACGTTTTTAAACAAAAATCTGTAAATGATGTTTTAAGGAGGGGCCGATGTAAGAAAATCACTGAAGATTAGCTAGGTTTAGGAAAATATGTATACCATATCAAGTGCTCTAAGTGAATTGCCTGTAGTATTGTGTTAAGTGACAAAGAAAACAAATACTGTACTTTTAGGTGAACATCTAAAAGTGATCTTACCCCAGGCAGAAAAGTGAAGAAATTATATTTTTGGTTATTGATGACGTTCTTAGGATACCGCTGTTCCCTTTTCTCAGGGTGGCCTAGCCATACTGTCCTAGGTCGAAATTCCCCTGATCCACAGCACCTCGACCATGGGCAGCACCTGAAAAATACAGTTGCATTTGTTTATCTTTTTTTTTTAATTTTTTTTATTAAATCCAATCAATTACATATCTCATTTCTCTCAACATAAAACCATATATAGATGTTAAAGCATCCAAAATTATCCACTTATTAACACTTTGCCTGCAGCTGTGCCCTTATGAAGTGCAGTAAATTCTTTGTTGCTACTGCAAATACATTCCCTCACTCTTCTATAAATACAATGAGTACAAAAATGGTAAAGTAATTTACATGACTGAGCTTTTTTTTGTAAAGGTCAAGTTTGCATATTCTTCTCCATGGTTCCTTTGTCAAGATCTCTAGAGAAATATAAGCTTTGCCAAAGAGTCTCTACTCATAAATTTGATAAGGGGCAGATTATTTCATTTTCCAGAAGAAATGCTGCATCATCACTGATGACATATTATAGGGTCTTCACATGAAAATGACATTATGTCACTTAGTGTGTCCGAGCCTTAACCAGGACCTTTTGTATTGTATCAAATTGTACTGTTTGACCTAACTGATGAGGTAATTCACTAACACTGTTGTCCTGGCTCAGGGCTACTTCTGTACCTGCATAGATAAACACTGAAGTGTTCTGAAGCTGTGACAGGAAATTACAGAGTCATGGTGACATAACGGTTATTTGTTTAATATATGTCAGGCCACAAACGAAAAATTTTGCGGTCACTAGATAATATACTCAGTGCATGAACTGACACGTTGATGTGAGTTAAATTGCACAGTTGTGGCCACTGAACGCTAAGCAAGTAGATGATTTTGTAATATTTAGGAATGACACATACGGTCATACTGAAATCACCAGGATTACGAAATAGACACAGAATTTTCTACCTTATGTGAATCCTCGCTTCAAATAATTATCTAGAGACAAACATATTATGTATGATGTCCCCACAACATATTAACTCCCAGATTCAACTTACACACCATATGGTGGCAACTTTTAAGTTCCATAAATTGTTGTCGTCGCTCTTAGATCGTGGCCTTGAAATATGAAATCATTCCCTTAGTATATTAATTCATGACTGGGCCTGATTACAAGATAATCACATTGTTACCTCAGTGGTACTGTAGGACCCAACATACAACTTCTAAAAGACTACTGCAGGAATGAGTCTGGTATAGTTGTTGCCAATCTTCACAAACTGAAGTAGTAATACATTTCATCATAGGCAACAGCCATGTAAAAACTAGCATTACCAAGGCCAAAGTGATAACATCCAGAAGGACACTTAGAGAGATCTTTATAATAAAAAGTTTTATTATAAGAACAGAATTTGTTTCTTTTACTTCAAAAGTCAGCCTTTTTTTTATTCATGGCAAGTTCTTCAATTCTCAACCAGATACTATGAATTCAAGTCCTTCAGCCACGTATACAGTAACATTTGAGTATCTACTAACCACCTCCCTTCTCAAACAAGCTTGATCTCCAACATAATGAGTTTTGGCGCAGAGGTCTGCGTCAACTCCTATCTGAATCAAAATGACCTTCCAAATACATAGCATTTTCATTTCCTACTTAAAAAAATAGGCTACAAAGTTTTTTTTTTTAAGGTACTCATTAATGAATTATACTCATATGACATGTTTTTAATATTCCCTTCTGTTATGGTGTACACATAGCTTAATAAAACTTATTTAAATTAAAAAAAAAAAGGTGTAAGCATAAAAAGACTAAAGTTAGCCTATTTCAATTTAATGTTAACAGTATCTTGGGAGGTAACATGTGCAGTAATGTGTGTTTAAGGCATAGTTTTTATGTATAATTTTTAATGTATAGTTTATTAGTCAGATTAATTTATACTTTTATTTATCTTCAATAAATTCTTTATTTTGGACACGGTCATGATGGATCCAGAGGCTATCCAGAGGCATTAGGTGAAGGTCAGTAATATCTCTCAGATGAGGCTAGTCCAATTCAAGCAACCATACACATAATCATACAACAACATGTTAAAAAATAAGGGTTTGGTACTAAGGTACTTCTATGAAGAAATGAGTCCTTTTTAAAGTATGTCCAAGTAACATGTTTATTTAAGTTTATGGTGCTTTAGAAATATTTTTTAGTAATATATGATACCCCAAATGACAATTTGTTAATGAGAATTTCACATCCCATAAATGTTAAATGCAAGCACATAAGTATTATTTCATTCCTTTAGGCATTCATGGAGGTTGTACTCGACACCTGTTCTAGACCATATTGATAGATTGATGTTTTTACTGTAGATATCCCGGCTTACTGATAAAACCATTTGACTATGATTTACTTCATTTGGCTGAGGTACATGATACTCATGTGTCTGTAATAGCAGACTGTGCATGTGTTTATACAGTGTCCCTTATGTAAAAGAAATGGACTAGATTAAAATATAACCTAGTTGCATTTGTAAAGAGTATTATGGTGGCACAGTAGATTTGCCATCTCATATCTCTGTGGTCCTGGGATTAATCTCAAACTTGGGTTTACTGTCTGGGTAGCGATTCTGTCCATGTTCTCTCTGGGCTTCCTCCTACAAACACTGGATTGTTCAAACTAAATTGTCTGTACGATCTCCTCTGATGGCCTGGGGTCACAATCAGGGTGTGTCCCTACCTGGACCCAGTGTTTTCCAGTGAGGGGGATCTGACCACTATGACACGGACAAGGCTTCATCTACATGAAATTTTTTTTTTTTACTATATACACGCCCATCCTCAGCTCCACATTAGCCTACTGAGAACACAGACGTTAGCATACAATTCAATGCTTATTCAGGGGAAAAAAACATGTTTTATGGAGCAGTGATTATTTCAGCTCGAAACTGCGACTACTGAAACAAAAGCATCGAAACCATCATAACACGACTCGAATTCTGACTATTACGAGCGCTTCACAGGTACAGCTTCAGACATACAGCCAAGCCCTCTTAGCTTACCGACATGCAGCGTTGATAAGATTTGCATTTTGAAAAGCTTACTTTAAAAATGAAAGCGTGCCATGTTTCTCACTTTTTCCTGTCTTGAAACAACAACACGCACCTGCACCTACCGATTAGACCCGGAACAAGGATGTAGGTTCATTCGGTAGCTCAGGAAACGTATTAGCTATAATAAAAAGCTATAATAGTTGACAGAATTTAAAGAAATCCAAGCGGTTTATTTCACGAATTAAAAAGAAAACTGAAATGATAAACAAGCAGATATCCAGACATCTTTTTTTTATTCGCCCTTTGTACGTTAGCGGCCAAGCTAGCAGGCTAACCGAGTGATCATAAATAACGGACAGGTTCCCTTTTGTAAAGATGACGCTACAGTTGAACGCTGGTCTTACCCGATTTTATGTTTGTTGTCATGGCGTTTTTTGTGCCGTACCGGCTGCAGAGGAATATTGTCAATCATTCCGGCCATTCCCGGACTGAGCGCGATTGTGAGCTCGGCCCAGGCGTGTCTCCCGGCAGGGCGGAAGCGAACAGAGCTGGCGGAGCCTAGAGTCGGCTATTCAGTAATGCTCTGACACATGAGCGCGAATAGGAGAAGATTATCGCCCGCACATCCACGATTCATATTCCTTTCCCTGCCATCCATATGATAGCTACAGACGAGTGAATTAACCTAATGCATCGTTCCGATCACAGATACGTTGGATATTAGAGTTCTGTATTTCTTTGAGTCCCCCAAGCAATAGATCAACCAGTCCTGTGTCAAGGTTCGCGCACACTCACAGTTTAACACATTCAAATCAGGGTCTCTCACTCAGGCAAAAATACACTTAAATTAAAAGTCTCACAGGCTTTGGTTTGAAAGATCCTGGTTTTATTTTTCAAAATATAAATCAAGAGAGAACTGGGGCAACCATTTACAAAAAGGGCTACACTGTAAACAAACCTAAAACAGACTCAGCATTTAAAGAATACAAGACCCCTCTGACCAAAATCCGACAAAATCTTTTTTTTTTTTCCTTTTCAGTCACAAAAAGGCACAACTCGGCAATGCATACAAAAGAAAATGTACAGGAGTCTTTTCTGAGGGCACCTTGTTCTATTCTGAGCAAGAGTTGTGCAAAGTGTCCAGTGATACATTCATTACTAGGAAAAATAAAAAAATTAATCAGCAGGTTTTGGAAAGACTGTAACCATCAACATTACCTACTCAGAGCACTGGACAGAAAGAAAAAAATAATAATTTCACACAGCTGTTCAAGTCAGTAGAGCAAGAACATAGGCATCTAATTGAGGTAGATGTTTGACCCAAGTTGATGGTTCCAATCCACTTACAAAGGGGCAGGGGTCTCTAAACATGATGAAAATTGTTTGCTGGGTTCCCTTTGATACACCACAAAAGTAGCACATTTTGTCCAGACATCTACAACACAGCTAACATGAATAAAAGTAAGAAAACAGGAAAACACTGTGCAGGGGGAAAAATAAACACAATAAGACAAACTGAAAAGTAACAGCAAACAGCTTCCTGGTCAAAGGATGGTCCAGTTAAAATCTAAATCTTGGCTGAATGTAGAGAAATAAAGTGCAGGGATTTCAGCGTTGTACTGGCCCTTACAAAGGAAAAACCTTACAAACATTTCAAATAAAGGATGTTCAGTTCCACTGATGGGAATAAAGGCCTAAATGCCACACTAAATGCTTACTGTGGATTTCTCAAACAATACTCTAAAGCTACATGTAAAAATATAGTACACTTTGGTCATAAACAAAAAGATCTGCAAAGAACCTTCATTATAATCTTGGTGCTTTTTTTTTCTTTAAAGACATGCACCACATAGAGGCACTTAAATTACGTATTTGGTAAAGCAGATAGAACCTACACTGCAATTCAATAGAATAAGTTAATATGAAATCTAGTTTCCAGTCATTTTAAACAAGCAAGTCTGATCGAACAGGAACTATAGCAAACTGTTATACAACTATTCTACATTGCCCAAGATTAGCCGAGAAATAAACATGCCTTAAACGCATCATCACTGAGCACATAGTCCCATCGTTGGTGACAATTAGAATGTGATGCAAAATAATTGTGATGATATAGCCCATAGCAATTTACTGCAAGATCTGGTAAAACTGGTTTACATAAATTCTCACTAGACAGACAGTTCTGGAAGAAAGATTTTCAAGTAAAACTTACATTCAACTTCTAGAAACATTACTGACAAATACCCGCATATATTAGAAAAAAAAAGGAAAGTTAATAACTACAGTAGTTACATCAATTTTAATGTTTCAGAAGAAGTTTTTAAATGAAGGAGTGTTGCTCATATTAGGACATTATGACTTCGCAAATGCAAAAATAACAAAAAAAAAAAGCAAATTTGATTGTGCCCACTGAAACGTTGGTAGAGGAGCATAGTCATTCAATTCACTCAGGAAACCTTAGTGTGGTCTTAATTCACTTTGCCCTCCTCCATAAAATGTGGAAACTGGGATTTTACTACACTCTCAGAACCATTTTTTTCCATTTCAGCAACCGTACCCGGAATGCCTGAATGGGAGTCCATCTTCATCAAACCTCCAGTGGAGCCAACCAACGGGCCTCCAGCAAGGCTTCCAGGCAGTGGTATTCCTCCATTTTGGATGACTGAAATTTCATTGGCTTTCATGGCCAGCCCATTTGAGAAAGCAGCAGCATACTGATTCCACACTGATGGGTCAAAGTTCATTGGTGAGGAGATCAAATCTTTTGGGGGCTGCAACATGTCTGGGATCAACTTAGACTCAGCACCCATGGTCATCAATGCCATAGGGTTCTCCAAAGACAAACGTTGACCACGCCTTGCTGAATTATTCCACATGTGTGTTCCAACATGGACCTGCAATAAATGGGTTAAAATTGTCAGCAAAGCAATCCACTAACAAGATGCTCACTAGTTCATAATGAACACTAAATTAAAAAGCATATGGAGTAATGCAATTACAAGCTACCTTGAGGTTTCCTTTTGTTGTAAAAGCTCTACCACAGATGGTACATGCGAACGGTTTCTCTCCAGTGTGTGTACGTTCATGGATCTGCAATGCACTGGCCGAGGAGAAGTTCTTGCCACACACGTTACACAGATGCTGCTTGGCAGAGCGACGAGGGGCATTAGAGCTGGGCGGCGGAGTGTCTGCCGCCTGGGATGACTGTGATCCATGCTGATTATTGGCACTGACCTGATTCTCAGAAGGAATTGGCATTTCCATCTTAACCAGGCTTGGAGGCACCCTCATGAATGGCATATGACCAGCAGCTATAAAACAGATATATTTGCCAAAATTATTCCATATAGTTACCATATTGAAAGATTTTTACAAGTTAAAAGTAAGTGAACAACTTACAATATTCTCCATTGGAAAATGACAGACCAGGTTCTTCTTTGATTGCCTTTGTACTGAAACTGGAAGTCAAATCCAGGGCTCCATTTGTTTCACTGAAATCTGGACTTCCATCAGATTCTGGCCTGGCAGTCCCTCCAGACAAATCATCTGGGTGTACAGAATCTGGGGATTTTGCCTGTCCATTCTCCAACTGTCCAGATACTGGGGACGAAGAGTGAAATGATGCAGAATCTGACACAACCGGACTACGTCCATTCTTGTACTCCAGCTCTCCTGCTGTGGACGGTGACTCTTTGAACCCACCATCGCTCTCGGATGCAGTGCTGCTCTGTCGCTGCAAGTTCAGAGCTGATGTGAGGCTTTTCATATGGTTTTCTAGGGCAGTTATTCCAGTAAACATGGCAGGGGAGCCACTGAATGGCTGATCTGCTTTGGCAGCATAAGTAGTAATGGGTTCAGAGCTGTTTGGATTTTCCTGATTGTCAAAATCTGCATCTTGTTCCTCCATGCTTTCCTCAAGCCCACTTGCATCAATGTTTTTCTCTGTCAAACTGGAGTCCATCATTTCAGGGCCCTCATATTGGTTCTCAGGCAATGGAGTGTTGGGAATTTGGCCACCCATATGCATTCGAATGTGCTGCTGTAGCACAACAGCATTGGTGAACTTTTTTTGGCAAATTGGGCAGGAGTGTTGCATTTTGAGAGCAGTGTTTGCCCTGTGAACACCATAATGGGCCTTAAGGTTGCCCTTAGTAGAAAAGGCCCTGCCACATATTTTACACTTGTATGGTCGCTCACCTGTGTGGGTACGGTAATGCATCTTAAGAGAACTTTGACAACTCAGGACTCTGTGGCAGATTAGGCATTCATTGGGGTCATTGGTCCTCTTCTCCAGGCCATCCACCATTTGCTGAAGCTTGGCTGTGCCTGACCCATCCTCACCTAGGACACTGTTCCCGTTAATTTGATGTATGCTACCAAGTGCATCCGGAGCATCTTTGCTCTGGTCCAATCCTACTTCACTACTGAACATGCCGGATGAAATAGATGCACCATCACTGCCAGATGAGGAGGGTCTTTGTGTGCAGAGGTCCCCAGTAACTGGAACATCAAAAGAAGGTTTGAATCCCTGGAGCATTGATGAGGTACCAGTGGATGGGACCCCGATCACCGGTTTGTTGTTTTCTACAATATTGGATTCCTCCAGGGGCACAGACATGCCATAGGGAATGCCATTGTTTGTAGGAATGTTGTCTAGGTGCTCGGGTACAGGATGCGGATTCATCTTAATGTGAGGGTACTTGTCTTTGTGTCTCTGGAAATGCACTTTAAGGTTTCCTTTGGTCGTAAAACGATTTCCACAAATATTACATTTAAATGGTCTTTCGCCAGTGTGTGAACGTAAATGAATCTGCAAGGCGCTGTCATTCCCAAATGTCTTTCCACAGAACTTGCATTTATGCTTGTACATCTGCTCACCGCCTCCATTCTTCAACTCTGCAATGCCATGCATCTTGTTTTTGCCTTTTTTGGCAGGATCCATGTTTGCTGTAAGGTTAGTAAATGGGCTCTGGAATGCCAGAACTGCCGGCGATTGCGGAAGTAAAGCTGGAAGCCTGTTTGCTAGATCTGGCAGCCCTTTGATTGTATCGGTCTTTATGGGTATGGAACCAACATTTCCAGGAAGTGATGTGGGAATGCTACTGGTCTGGGGTAATTTGCCTTGTTTGAGAGCTTCTAAAGACAAACTCTGTGTGCCTGTTCGTTTTCCTATTAGAGCAGCAGCAGCTGAAAGTTGCTGGGAAAGGTGTGCACCAAGTGCCTTCAGAGGATCCACTGTAGCTCCCATTGCAGACTGGACACTCTGTGGTGTCATCATGGCCACTTGGATTCGAATCTGTTCAGTCAGTTGAATCTGCTGCAGTTGTTGTTGCTGAAGACTAACTAGCTGCTCAAGGATCATGGGTATTGCATGCAAGGCATCTTGAGAAGTGAGAGAGGGCGACTTCTGAGTAGATGAACTTGAATGCTGTGTTACAGCTACTCTGGTGGCAGGCATGGCTTCTAAGGTAACATTAGAGTCTTGCAATTTGGATGACCCTATGTAACCAATGTCAAGACTGTTGGACATATCCTCCTGGGACTGTTTTGAGTCACCATCTCCATTTAAATGCAATGCATCTTCAGTAGTGTCAGCTGACTCAATGCTGTGCTTCGAATGAGAATTACTGCTAGAACGGCCATCACTGTGATCGCTTTGGAATTCAGGAGAGCGTTGTGAGAACTCGAGTGGTATTTCACCTCCCTCCCCATCCTTCATAATGACAACCTGTTGACTCTTAGTGCAGTTTCTCTCATGTTCAAGAAACTCCATTTCATCAAAGAACTCGGCACAGCATTTTTCACAGACTCTCGTTTCTTCCATTCGGCACCTTTTGATTTCATTCCCTTCCTCCGTGTGGGCTTCTTGTAGAACCCCTGCAGCAATAAAGAAACATCAACCAGAGAAAATGAGAGACGGTTGAAAGGTGGACACGAGTGTGATTTTGGCACAACAAATAGAGTTAGATCTGTAATAGTAATTATGACCCTAATTTTGGAATGTCAATTAAATTTGCAACTCTTGTACACCATTTTCCATGACTGACTTATTGATGCACTGTTCACCAGACACTTTCAAACTGTACCATGATCATACCAACCAGTTTAGCAAAACATAATTTGAACAGGATATGATTAAATGGGTGTGATTAAAGCTTTATGAGGGAATAGGATAAATTTTTCTGAGCAGGCACAGCCATACCAGATTAATTTTTCTCCTCATTTATTTAACAATGACAAACATCTTTTAATTTTAAGATGTGGTTGAAAATTATACTCTAAGGTCAACTTTACATAATAAAAAAAATTGGTCAAATTAACTGGTCTAGCTAACCATTCAGCATTTACATTTTCAAAAGCTTGTTGTCCAAATGTTGCCTTTTTGCATGTGTTTGCCAACATTCCAGCACTGAAACTGAGAAAGCTTCATTGATTGTTTACCTGGCATCCTTTTATTTCCCCCTTTCATAAAAACTAAAAGTACCTCACGAGTTGCAGCTTGTGTTGCAGAAAAAATAAAATGAGGTATATATTCAATCGAAAAATAATAGGTGCGAGTGGGCAAAGAAACTAAATAATTGATCAGGTTTGGACATTATAAGTGCTGTATTCATAATACAGTAAATTGCATATAAAATTGATGTTTCACAGAGGCACATTTGTGATTCATATCGAATTTTTTTTATTTTAAAAAAATTAACGAAAACATTGAACAATTTATATCTGAACTGTTAAATCCTCCAGCGGGTCAAGAATAATCGGATTAGAACCAAATCACCACAAGGGGGCGCGTCGACCAAAAAACACAACATCGCGAGGTCAAACACCACTTACTCAAATTACATAATAATACCAGTCACACACAGGTTTTTGTAACAATTACTATGAACTATGATTTCATAGTGAGAAACAGGTTAACCCTTTATATGCAGATTTTTTGCAGTTAATAAGAGCCAGAGAAAGGCGCATGTAAAGGGGTCAAACTGGACAGAGAGCATGCAGCGGGTCTACAGTTTACATATGTGAACAGCTATTGACCCCCACCTTCACAAGTCCTCGCCCCCATCCCCCACCCCCAGAAACTCATGCATTTTAACCGAGGTGGGGGTTTATTGCTTTTGTGGCCAGTTTGTTCCCGGAATCAAGTTTCGTGCAAAAAAAAGAAAAAAAAATCATGTTGATCGCCTTTGTTTTGATCATCGCCAGCGTATCTATGAACATACAGCAAAGAAAAATCCATCTAATAACATGGAGAGAGCGGAATTGTACTCCTAACCCCTGGAGACTGTGGTAGGCTAGAACTTTCTCTCAGAGCATCAGTGCACAGCTTCAGGTTAAAGTTAAGCAGGCGACCTGATAATAGGTTCGTTTAGGGGGGGAAAAAACCTGTTTCAGGTTATTGCTCAAATCACTCTTGGATTATTTAATGTGCTGTAATTGAAGTAAACAAATACAAACGTCAACATACATCTATTGCAAATATTTGATAAGTTGTAACTGCAGTAAAAATATTAAATATTATAATGAAAATTAAATGCTAAATATGAAGCTAATCATCCAGTAAATAAGTTGTATATGAAATTTTATTTATATAAAAAAAACTAAAAAAGTTGCCAAATTAAAATTAATTTTAATTAACAGTAATACTGATATAGCATCGTTAACGCGCGCACACATACACACAAACAAGGTTTAAAACTTTGATATCAGCCAAGGGGCAACACCGACCACGTTACAGCTTAAAAAAGTGCGGCTTAAAAAAGTTTATTATAACCCAAGGCTAATACCTCCAAAAATTTCAGTCAGCAGCTCTTACCATTTTCAGTGGAACTGGGTTCTTCCGAGTTGATGTGCTGCGGTTTGGACTGCTTGCGTCGCGACATGGCAGGCTACACCACCATCTGGGGCAAATAGTAACACGCTTTACTCCTTCGCCTTAGTAAATTCTCCAGGTCGGCCGAAATTAGCCCTTCAAGAAGAAATGCGCATGTCAAAGTAATTATTATTATCAATAATGCATTGCGATTTATCATGGTGCCCTGACAGCTGATTGGCTCCAGTCCAAGTGCTTGCACATTATTCAAATAGGCTTCATTGATGAGGAAAGCAGAGCGCGCGAAGGAGGCGGGACTAGAACCGGAGACTGACTAATCAGAGTGCAGGGGGTGTGTTCAGAGGGCGGGGGCGAAGAAGCGATGCAGCGCGTGCATCAGAAATCAGAAACAGATCACTGTGTTACTTCATAATTATTGTAAGCAATGTTGCACTAAAGTGCATCCAGCTCACTCAGATTCAAAACATATAACACAGACATGCACTAGGGTACATATAAAGTCCACATACTATAATTGAAATCATATATAGTATGTTTCCCCAAAAAATCTTGGATTGCTGGAAAAATGGTAACTTAAATTTGTATTGTATTGTATGAAGCACACACTCTTTTTTAATATCTGCCTATATTTACATCCAGAAAGAGGAAACAAAATTTTTTAATAAAAGAAAATACACAGAAATATTTTTACACAATCAAGCCAAGCAAACAATGTTTGACCCAAAGCTCAGGTATGGAAAAGAAGAACAAACTACTAGGAGAAAAAAGTTCATAAAACCTTTTTTAAATAATGATCTTTAAAAAAAAAAAAAGGCGTTTTTACAGTCTCAGGTTAAAGTCAAATCTTTTTTGTGCGTCATCATCCTTTGATTTAAATATGAAAATCAAAGTTAAAGCTGTTGTCATCACTAAAAACCTGTAAGGTGATCCTGGACCAAGGTCTTTTGGGGTTTTATATTAGATTATTATTTCAAAGAAAACCATAAAAAGTATGTTGTTTCTAATTAAATACAATATATAGACTCAACTTTATTTAACAGGAATCACATACACACACACACCACACACACACACACACACACACATATATATATATATATATATATATATATATATATATATAGTGTTATACATAGTGTTAAAATAATCTATGAGTGGTGCATTGATCATCACAGTATCCTTATCACATGTCCCAACAAGATCAAATATGGAGGTTGATGTTTAGTTCATAGTACTCTATATCAAACACAAAGACAACAATGGACTTTGACCAAAGTCTTCAAGACTATATATATATATATATATATATATATATATATATATATATATATATATATATATTCATAAAACAAGACTAAAATCACACAAACCTAACACTATTCTATTATATCCAGGTTTGTAGGTTGTGAGTAAAATTTTACATGCCAAAGCAAATGGTTCTCAATCTATCACTTGCATGGCTCTTACAAAATGCACACGGATTTTAATCCTCGAACCCCCGCTTACGTTTGCATAATGCGAAAGTGGTAAGTGCTCAGGGAGTGAGAAGGAATTTACTGCCTTCCTCAATAGCTGGCCCAGCCATTACCAATACATCTCTCTCTGTCAATTGTTTATGTCTTACACTATCACAAACTAGATTGATGGCCCTTAAGCCTATTGAGATAGGAAGTTAAAACCATTGCACCAGACATTTAAGTCTACATATGGAAAAGGCAAAAATAAATCTGATATAAGGAGTTGATATGGATTCATGCGCTATACTGATACTTCTTATCAGTAATCATTGTATTCATTTGTTAGGGTATAATTTGCCAGTTTGGACGGTTGAAAGACATTTTAATAAGGGGCATGAGAATAGCTTTTTGTTATATATATTTTCACTATCAATGGCCTACATTGTATTCCTGTTTATAGAGCGTGTAGATCTCATGTTTGTTTAAGGCAATGTTATATCTCATACATAAGTGTATAAAGATGGGAAAGTTTATAAAAATGAATATAGGCTGTTCATATTCAAATGTTATATACCACCCATTAACCTGTATGATGCCTTGTATTTTGTTTTTTTTTTTAATCCAGATGCTTTTTTATTAGCTGGTGTTTCTGCCATCTAGCAGGAGCAAAAATGTGCATAGAAGCACATATTCTATTTAGGAACGCGCACACCATTTGTAAAACTGTAAACCACAGTTAAGTGTATACATGTGAATGATTGACTTTTGGCAGTCAATATTAAAGATAGCAATAATTTGATTTTGGAATCCTGATATATTGATTGAATTCATTAATAATATATGGCTGGTCTAATTCCATTTAATTGATGAATAGACTGGTCTGTTACAATTTATTGAAGTAACTGCAATTAATCTTCACATAACTATGAAACTATCCTATCTTATAACCTTCCCCTCAAAAAAAATCCTACAATATTTCTATATATTTTATCAACATAAATTATGTAAAAAAAAATACAGTAAACTATTCCAATCTTTTTCTCCAGATATTACATTGAAACTAAATAGAGCCATCAAAACACCACAGAGCAGAAGGACGTAACTTATAAAACGTATAAAAACAAACGTCCATCAGGTCTGACTAAAGGTAGGAACGAGAAGGAGCGCAGTCTAGACAGTTTATGACCAACAATTACAACCTGTGCCTTGATTGCGCTCAAGCTAAACAATTCTCACAGTTTGAGTAATAAACCCAAAGTGGTGGGCGAAAAGAGGCTTCATCTCCTCACTCTTCCTCTTTCAGAATGGACAGATGCTTTCTTTCACATTTTTTTTTTCCCAAAAGGGAGTGGTTTTAAACCAAGGGGATCTCATTATCTCTGTCCTTTCTCACAAGCTCAAGAACACTATTTGAAAGCAAGGTTTAAAAAAGAGTGCTTGGGAAACATTTGTTGTGTTGGAAAGCTAATATCCCGGGTGGCTTGAATTTACTCCAGTTTAATTTCATAAACATTTATACCTGCAAATATCCTGCAAACATGATAAAAGCTCATTGTATTTTGATTGGAAATTATCGTTTCAGGCATAAGAAAATGTTCACCACTTTTAGCCCAGAAACAAAAACAAAGCATTAAAAAAAAAACGGTTTTATATTTGTAGGGTGCAGGAAAGAAACTAAAAAGGACCTTTGCTAGAACATTTTATTGTTGTGGTCTATATATTTTTGTCTTATATATGTGGATGAATAGGATTTTTGTTAGGCAATGGGTTAGTTAGTTGTTTGTTTGCTATGCTGTAACTTTTCCACTTAACTGGTTTAAGTTGCTCAGTTTAAGGGAACGTGGTGGCTGTAAGGTGAAAGCATTCAATAAAGACTGTATTTGTATGAATGATCTCATAATAGTCCAAATAATGATGATATTAAATAAAACAAACGAGCAAAAAAAAAATCTCTGAAAAAAAATTAATAGATGAAGAGGAGAATGAGACTTGCTGTTATTGTGAATTCACACCGATTCATGGTATAATGAACATCTATTCGCATGAAACTGTTTTTAATATGATTCCTTTCATATTGGTCATCATTGCTTAATGAAAGTGCTTAGAGCAACATGTTTTCCCCTAATTTCAGAAACAAATCCTGGGTTTTAGATATGCCTAACTGAACCATAAAAGGCTTTTTTTCTGCAGATGGTCTTGCCTTTTTTACCAGGGTCCTAAAAGGTTATGACTAATAGCAACTGGACAATAACGGTGCGACACTTGGAGTGCACTTGTAAATTGAACATGTGTTCCTGGAGTCGGTGTAAAACATGAAAGGCGAAGAGCTATCCAAAGGCCACTGGGATTTTTCACATCAACATGTCAGCCTGGAATTCTTTTAGCATTCTGGCATGGTTTCCACTTTCTCACATTGTATTCGACAATGAACAATGTCACTTTACACTTCTACTTTGTCACCACACACCCAGTGAAAAGCTGTGTGTTATTACGTGAAGGATTTTCAATCAAAATAATCCCAGAACTGATAAAGTATGTTAATAAACTAAAGATCATACCTAGTCTCTAAAAAAAAAAAAAAAAAAAAGTCAAATTATAATATAACTTAAATCCACATGAGAGGATCCATCCAGTATCTTGTCCTCAGTTAAGCATTCATATCTTCTTATATATACATTAGCTCATGCAAATTCTTATGAACACACTTTTGGTCACCTGCATTAGATGTCCCCTCCATTGCAGTCTATCATCAAGGCCATGGAAAGAGGAAGCTAACACAACGCAAGTCACTCGTTCATACCATTCACCTGATTATAATGGATCATAAGGTTTTGAATCCAATTACTTCATTGGATGGCTCTTGATCTTTTGTCAGTCCTTTGAAAAATGGCTTTGGAAATAATCTATTTAAGAAAAAGAAAGTATAGAAATGAACAGAATGCATTGATCAGAACAAACAGTTTGTTCAATATTCCACTAGTAACATGTCTACAGTATATGCCTATTTATGTTTAGATCCTCAGGGATTAAAAAAAAAAAAAGTTTTTTTTTTTTTTTACATTTTTTGCTTTATTAAATAATTTCAGTAGCACTGTTCTGCTGCCATACTGTTCAATAAAGGAGATGAAGATGTATCGTACAGATCAATTTTGTACATTTGTACACTCAACAGCTTTAGAAAATGTATAAATGATGAGGCCACACATGCTTAATTAATGGCACAGCTTTGTTTAACTTTAATTAGTCACCAAGTTGCTTGCCAGACACAGGGACATTATTATCGAGGTCAAAGCGTATTCATCATATGACTGTCTGTCTACAGCACTCTCTATTCACAATGTTTATTCCCAGAACAAAAAAAATCCAACTTTAAGGTGTGTAATCAGCTTTTTTCTACCAATTAGTAGAAGTTGTTGTGTATTTTTTTTTTTTACAGTGTTTGCAAAATCTGAGTTATGTCACAGGGGAGTGTGATTGGTTAATTGGTTAATCACAGAAATTATATAAACAAGTATATGTTGTGTATTTGTTACTATGTATGTTTTTATTATAATGCTTAATTTATGTGGATCTTCCACCATAACCTGCATTGAATGAGTGGTTACTATAGGACTCGCAACCTTCTAATAATAAACCTGTAATTTGAAAAGAAGAAAGTATGCTGTTTTAGTGTATTATACTTACATTGATACGCCATATTATTAACATCATTACCAATAAAACCACCTGTTTTTGGTGGGTTTGCTGTGGGTTGCTTTGGGTCCTCCATGGATCATACTCATTTGTCCTGCATATCCCATGGGCGGCCGGGTCGGTGGCCTTAGGCTCTTTGCCTGCTGGACCCTGTGTGCAGCAAGCTGTGGCACACTGGGTGTTCTGGTGCCTGTCTGGCATGGCCAGTACTGACCTTTTTGCTATCTGTGGTACATGAACTTTTCTGTGGGTTAGGACTGGACGGGCTGGCCTTTGGTCCCCGTGAGCTGGGTGAGCCTCAGGTGCCCATGATCCTGTCACTGGTATATAATTTATAATCAATATTATTCAAATCACATTGTGCCGTTGTTGTGTTGTGTTGTGTTGTGTTATAGCTGATTGGGATATGTGGTATATTTTTGCTTTATTAAAATTTGTTGATATTCGAATGAAAGTCTGAATGTGTCATTCTTAAATGAAATGTACCCAAGGAATTAAAAATGAAAAGTAAATTATTTAAAAGTATATATATATATATATATATATATATATATATATATATATATATATATATATATATATATATATATTTTTTTTTTTTTTTTCCAAATTTAAGGAAAAACTGCCAAATTTAAGGATAAAAAGAGGTTCATGGTTGAGGAGTCAGCATTTGTAACAATTACATTTGTATAAAATTCATTGAAGTCATATGATGTTGACCCGTTTATATACATTATTATAAACAAATATAATATCCCATGTAATATATATTATTCCATTTTTTATTATATCAATTTTTTTTGCATGAAATTAGTTTTAATTTAACTGAATTGTAAAGTTATTTATATTTTATACTATATTATTGAATATAATATTTTTGCTGAGAGTGTCATACTTTTATACATTATATACATGTGTAGTTTAATTCAGTTAAAAAGTATGATTACAAGGGATAGAAAGGAGACTAAAAATGTAATGATTCGAGTCATGATAAAGATGTAAAGGGGAAGTCTAAATGTAAATGTAGGGACTATAAAAACAGATTTTTTTTCATGGTAATGTGACTGGGTTGATTTTTAAAAGTATAATTTCCTTAAAAATGATACTTATGTATAACAAAGTACATGAGTGCTTTTCACCTGGGTACATAAAGACAGGCATGGCTGTAATTGAACGAGTGAATTGCCCATTGGTTCCTGCGCAGAGGGAAACGTGGGGACAATAGTGCTTCTTTTGTCATGGCTGCGGTATGACAACTGCCTCCATCAACAAACAATAAATGTGTGAGCTGTGCCCCCCATGGAGAGGTGGAGAGGTGTTCTCACTGTAAGCCATCCCTCACACATACCTAACACATAGTCATCACAGTCACGAGAGCAGGAAAAATATCTGCTGATTAAATAAAGATGCACAACATAATACTCAAAATGTGTTGCTCTGATCATTCTAAAATTATTACTAACTATGTTAAGAGAAAAAAGTTAACACAGCTCATCATCGTTCCTTGTCGAGCCCAAGACAAAGCTATATTATAGCAGAGGACTGACTGTGCTATAATGCAAGAGCTCCCTTTTTAATTGCTGTTCAAATATTACTCTCATTATTTAAAGGTGTGAAATAATATTCTGGTTATTTATTGGGGCCATTATTATGCTCAGGTTGATTTTATTTCTAGACCAAATTTTTAACAGAATTTTGGATTAAACTCGTTTTATTTAGGCAATTTTCAAATTATTATATAACTTAATAATAATAATAATTTCATACACTACTTTAACTAAAATAAAGTTTTTAAAAAGACACAGACTATTTGGCTGTGCACACACCTTTGTGAGTCCCAGGGCCACACTTGAGAACCACTGCTATAAAGGATTGATGCCGGTTTTATGTTTTCGGATAAGGAGGAATGGTGTGAATCAGATGAGTTGAGAAATTGAGAAAGAGCACACACAGTCAACATCAAGCTGTGAGTCGATGGGGGGGCCAATCCTTCAAATCTCAGCCATCATCTCAGCAGAGTGGTTGTAAACGTTTACTGGCTGGGAAGTATTTGTTACAGACACTGTAGCAAAGAACCAAACTCTTATTAACTCTGTCACTTTTAAAATTGTATGCAGATAATTCTAGATAATTGTGTCAAATTCAATTAAATTCCATTCAATTTTATTAGCATGGTGCTTTTATAGTAGCTTTAAATAAGTATATAAATGTCAGATATAAAATTGTTTTTTATTAGATACATTAAATATATAAATTACATACATTTTTCGTAATGAGCAAGTTAGAAGCAATGGTTGGAACCATCAAGAGGAACCAGAACCCAAAGGGAAACCATCCTCATCTATGTGACACTGAACCATTTTGGCCTTACTATAAAATATTCTAAAGAAGATATCAGAAACAAGAACACAGTGCTTTGAATAAGTATCCGCATTTTGTGATCTCATTTACTGGAATTGAAATGGACTTTATATACTTTATATGAATCTGTACCAAATAGGCCATGATATGGAAAATTTAACGAAAAACATTATATTTGGTATTTTGTGATCTACAAAATTAAACAAAACAAAAAGTCCTTGCATAAGCATTCACCCCCAAATGTGTCATACAAATTTCAACCACTCAATAGAGGTAGATACTTATGTGAGGCATTATACAGTACATACATTATCCATACTGTAAAAATACTTGTTCTGAAATTTCGCATGTCAGAGAAATATAAGCAGTCTTTTGATTTGAAAAGATTCTCATGTATGGATTGCGCTGATTAATAATGAATGGTGAAATGTCAATTTTCATGGTAGTGATGGATTGAATTGGCTGTAGGAATAAAACTGAATTATTCCCACAGCTACACTCTGCAGTGCAGAGAAAATCATCTTATTACTTCATAAGAAACAAAGTTTTAGCCATAATTTCATTAAATCCCACTCTTAAAAGTTCTATGATTTAATTAAGAAGATGAAACAGACTTTCCATGATACTCAGTGTGAATCATTAGCAGACACTATCTTTGATGTCTTCAATCTGGACTGATCATAATCTCTGGTAATTTTACAGAAACGTTTTTATTGCCACAGACAATAATGTTAACACAGAACACATAAATGTACTTATAAATCATCAATCTTTACAACTGTTAAAAAAGGGGGGGAAAAACAATGTTAGCAACTAATGGTCAATGAATGAATAACATGAATAATTGTAGCTATTGCCTATTGGAACAAATTTTGCCTTGTAATATTATAGACAGTGATTATTATTGGGTTAAGATAGGAATGCATTTAACAGTTCATCAATTTAACAATTCAAAAATAACAATTAGGAGTTAACAATTAAGCAAAGTTTTTGCATAAATTTTGGAAGATTGAAATAAATGTAACAATATCTGTCTACGATATAGTAGGCAGAGTTATAGGACACCTTTTAGATATTAACAGTAAATACATGCCTTACAGATTCAGGAAATTTATTTTAACATGCTCTTTATACATAAACCAATTAAAATTCAAATGTTTCCATATTGCGATGGAATTCCATATCCGTAAAGATTTAACATGAGATGTTAATTTATCAGGGAAGGAGTCTCCAGTTTCAGCACTTTGTAACAGTCAGGGGTTTAAGCTTTCTAGAATAGTGAGGTCTCTTTAGGACAGAGAATATTATGGAACAATATGAAGTAGATATGTAGTTGTGCTGTTTCCTTATACATTATTGATAATTTCTTTTATATATAAAAAATCACAGGGGGTCTGTAGCTTATCCAGGTGGCTTGGGGCACTAGACGGGGTACACCTTGGACAGGGTAAAAATCCATCATAGAGCACAAGCAATCACACATTACAGAAAATTAGCATAAGCTACATGTCTTAAGACTGTGGGAGGAACTCAGAGTAGTTGAAATTAAAACCACCAAGCATGGAGAGAACATGCAAACTCAGTGCACACAGACCCGAGGAGGGAATCGAACCCTCCATCCTACAGGTGTGAGGCCACAGTGCAACCCACTACACAACAAACAAATTAATATGAGTCTAAAATATGCTTTGACTAAAACATTAAATATACAGTTATACTTCATAGTAACATATAGTGCAATATTTATACATCTTTAATGGTTTTAGACTTGGTAAATGGTCGGACTAAACCATTATGCAAACAAAATCTCTTAATTGAATCATAAAAAAATCACCATCAAACTTTATAATAAGTAGTTGTATACATTTAAGTCCATAATATTATTTAACAGAGAATAAAATGTCAAAGTGGGCTTTGTAATAATTACATACATGGACACAATTGCAAACAATGTAACACATACGTTAGCTTATAAAAATAAATAAAAAAATCAACCAAAAAATGTTCATCACTTTCAATCTGCTGCAAGTTTACTGCTGTTTTTAGAATCATACTTTTGTCACAGGCTGTACTAGTATTCTTGTTGGTCAAATAAAGAGAATCAATGGCATTAAATACATTTCATGCAAAGCATGGTGACCAGTATATTAAAGCTGGTGTGCATTAATCATTAGGCAAATATGTATCATAGCTTTGAATATCACAGGTGTGGCCAGGGTGAGGGAGTCGTGGCACATCAACTACACCAATGAACCCGAAGCAATGGAAATGAATTTAACCATTGTTTTTTAAACACCTGCGTATCGTCACTTTAGGACATGGAGCAATGTGTACAGTAAACAACACTGACTAAACAAAGAGGATTTGAGATGGAATTTAACCAAAACGGTGCACCAGTCATGAGTGAAGAAATTCTGTAAAGCAAAGATGCTTCCAATAGTAATAAAATGAAAAGTTTTTAAGTGTAATAAACAAGGGTGTGGGTCTCTGTATGTTGTGTTTATTCACTTTGTCTTCTTTTGGTTGTTTCCACCTGTTCCAACATGCAAAGCCCAGGAAGGAAATATTTACAAATCCAAATATATTAAAAAAGATAAAAATTTTTTTTTAAAAAGCTCAAAATTTAATTGTGAAAAGAGCAAAAAAGTGAAAATACAACCAGGCTATGCTACAAAATAATATTTGCTTAAGATGCGTACTCTACTCTAGATCCTGTGTTTTAATAAAAAATATGATTAAAAATAGGATGTTTACTCTGCCGTTCTTGCTACAAGATACTCTGTAATTGCAAATACACATTCTGGTATTCACAAGCATTTGTTAATATCATCCAGAAAAAAAAGAAAAAAAAAAACTAACAAATAAATTAATTTATTTATTAAGACTGTATGTAAAATGAAAAAAAAATCAAGCAAAGGAGCAGTATGAGACCTTTTAAAAAAAAAATCATATTTATTATTTGAATTCTGAAAATCTCATTTGCATATCATTTTGAAATGAAAAACAAATGAATGCAACGTACTTGGACCAGTCGGTCCACTCTTTACCTTCATCACTGTAGGTCTTTCGCACTATTCTTTATTCTAACTATAAATTAATCTGAGATATACATATTCTCTATCATCTTTTGTCTGAACGGAAATCTAGACATCTACGCCAGGGATTAAATAGAGACTCATTTTAATTAATATTCACAATGGCACACTAAATTGCTTTGTTCACGCTGCAGCTTCGTGCACAGGCTTCAAGAAACTCGTGGAGGCTCAGCTCTTCTAAGAGCACTTGAATATTGATGGAGAACCTTCTTCAAGCCTCTTCCTCTGTCTATTGTGTGCTCTAACGCTTACTAGGCAGTTACATTTTGAGGTAAACCCGTGCTTACTGAGGTTACTTGTAGTATTACTCTGTCATTGTTAGCAGTGTGCCTAATCAGAAACATTAAATAAATAGTAAATTATTTGGACAGCACATGCTGTACTTGTGTTTTATCTGTTGCTGGTGGAATTCTGGCCATTGTTGTATGTAAATGTAAGAATTATAATGTGGTCACAGTGAGAATGTCCTTTATTATGGATGCTGTTTGCGCAGATGGCAGTAAATCAAGTTATTTGAAAGGTGGTGGGTTGCAGCAAAGACACTGGCATTCATCATGGCATCATTGCCAGAAAGAAAACCGAGTTATTTATAAGCACCCGCCCAGATATCTTTTCTAGAGAGACAGAGAGATTGGACAGTTTACCAGAATTTCCAGACGATCCTGGATGAGAAAACTGTTCAGGAAATTGAGGTTGATCATTATTAGCATTATTCCTTTAAAGGTTTCCATGAAAGATTATTATTTTACTATTACTGCACCCCCTCGTTTAATGAGGTTGATGGAATGAAGCGGACGGGCATCCCTTAAACATTAAGCAACCTAGAAATCCTTTTCTCCATGCAACATTAAAAACATGAAATGATAATCAAGCATATTCAGTGATGATAAATAATAAAAGCTCTTTATTTTGCACCTCAGCCATGAAAGCTTGCTGAATATTACTGGCTTTCATCCACACCGCGCGTTTGTTGTTCAGCTTCTCTCATCTTTGTCAATACAAGCTATGATCTCCCATTAGCATGCGTCCAGCATAGGGAAATGGATAAAGGTTGCGTAGTGTTGTCACGGCAACCAAATAAATGGCACCCGAGGGCCAAACAATGGCCCGAGAGCCTTTTTCTCCCTTGGCCACATCTGCCACTCTGCATTCACACTTACGGGATGTTCTGCTGATTATTTTTTTGTGCTTCCAAGCCCCTTCAAAAACGGACAGGCGGCGAAAAATGGGTGCACTTTGGATAGAAGCCAACTTCTGTTTCAGTGCATTGAATGATTGATTCAAAGCTTGGTACTAAAGGTAATGACCGTTTTGGCCTGGAACTCTTTCGTGTATTTGGGAACAAAGCAGAAAGCACCAAATAATGTTTTTTTTTATTTATTTTCGTTTCTTTTACAGAGCTGATTGAAATGGAATGGTGCACAGATTGAGTTTCATTGCTCTTGTCTAATACGTCCCACTTTTTTTTAGTCAGTTTGTTTACAGAGCGAACTAAAGGCATGCTGTTACGTCCCATTGTATACATGCTTGACAATAAAGCCTGACTTGACTTGATGTTGCTTTTTTTGCGGGAGGACTTGTTTTTACACACACAAGCCCTGGGATTATCTGTTACAGCCCCACCATAATTCAATATAGAAGTTATAAATGACTGTGGTACTGGGCAACCACATGCTGAGAAGACTGTGGGGGGAAAAATGCCGGCATGCAAACACTGTGGCTTGTGGCAACATTTTCACCTCAGATTAACTGAGAGCACCATAGATGAGTCATGTCCATAGAAACTAGGAAAACCCCTGTGAGTTTTATTACAGTTTTCATAACAAAATCACAATTTATCATTTAACCTGCACTATAATAATATTGCAAAAAATGTGTGAGTGAGGCATGACTAGTGCTTTCAGCTCCCCAAACAGATGTCCCTATTCACAAAAAGTTATACGCGGTAGAGCAGACAAATGGATCAGGTGTCTGTGCGTTATCTGCACCTTTTCATGTGTAAATAAGGGATCATGAATGTGACTTTTCCAGCAACAGGTTTTTGATGTTAGTATATATGAGATGAGTGTACTGCCCCCGCTGAAGCACAGGAACAATGGCCTGTGGCCATGGTCAATTCAGAGGGAACGGCTCAAGTCTTTGTCCTTGTACTACTCAGCTGGCCAGCAGCTTATGGATATAGAGAGAGAAGGGAGAGAGTTTGCCTGAAAGGAGTCACAAAAATATATTTAGGAGTCGTACCAAATCGCATGCATCTACCTATTGTGCTTAATTCCAACTGAGTACGGCAGGCAACGAGGTAAGGTATACAAGCCACCTGCTTTCTTCTCTTAAACATTACGCATGCTCCAATTCCACAAATTCAAAACGATGCTTTGCTCATGCCTGTGCATATTTTACATTGAACTTGCAGCATAACTTTTCAGAATAAGTACAGAGGTTAAGTACATTTTACTTTAAAAAATATGTAAAAAAGGTTGCAAAGTGGCTTTTCATCTGCTCTGAATTATCTTTCATTTTGCCATCTGATCTCTCACAAGGTTCATGAACTCCTTAAGCAAACACGAGTCACCTTAAATACAATCCGTCAAAACCTTGCCCCCCCCCCCCCAACAACCCCCCCGCCCCTGCCCCCACAAAGAAGTTTAGATGCTGATATAACCCAAAGTGGCTCTCAATAAATCTCTGACCACAAACGTGTAGTACAGGTTCGAAGATCCAGTTTGGTCACCGCACGATTATACGAATTGGCTTAGAGCTTTTGACTTTAGACGTGCCTAGTCATGCAGAGCCGAGGCCAGCTTTGCACGGAGGGTGTCCACCCTCTGCTGTCTATATTGATCCAACAAATTTGCCACAAATCATTTCACAAATGCCCAGCGGGAGGCTATAGAAGCCAGTGGAAGTGCCCCATTCAGCCTGCCTGTGCCCCTGCGGAGAGGCAGCCTCGGTGCCTGGTTCATTTCAGTGGATTGACAGCCTATGATCATTCGGCCATCTGTGGGGTGGGCTGGCCTGCGCTTATAAGCTCTTTATGCTCCTTCAGAAGTAACAAAAAATTTGAAAGCAAATCAGAAATCAAAGAAGAAATGCTGGCAGGTGCTTCGAGTTCAACAACGGACTCCCTATAAGTCAAGGGTCTCCTTATACATTATTATAGCACTAGAGCTTTATTTATTTATAATGTTGTGATTTTACACATATACACATCTTAAATAAGTTGATTCATTTTTAATTTCTTAACCCCATCTCTGTACTGTATAGCCAAACAGTTTTATTAAAGGGGAAAATAAACGATAAGAACCAGCAGAAAAAAGCTATTCATATCATTGAGCATTCTCTTCCTGTGTGTGTACAGTATGTGTGCGGATGCAAATAAGAAAGGAAGATGCATAAAAAGCACTAAAACCACTGAGAATTCTTTTTCTATTTTAACACAACGTCTGTAATGTCATTGTGATTACAATCTGTACTATAATTTTTCCATATTCATTAAAGGTCTGAGAAAAAAAATCAAATGCACTGATTTCGATTGGTTCACATCATAAGGATTTGGTTGCATAGTTTAACAGGTGTAGCCTCCACTTGTTGAACAAACTGCAGCTGGAGATACTTGAGACCTGTGAATGTTGTATGTGGAGTGCAGGGTCACAGATGCACAGCCAGAAGTTACACACAAAAGCCTTGGCCCATGTGCGTAGCCACCCTGGTGACTTTATTAATCATTAATCTCACATCTAAGTTTACAGCTTCTTGGTGGGGGGAAGATTTCTCTTTCACAATGTGATGTCTCAACACACAAAAAAAGAACATTAACACCAAAAATATCAGCTAATTTACATGTTTAAAAAAAAATTTAACATATAGTTAATATTTGGGCATGCAAATAATAATACTACTAATAAAAAAAGTTACAGCATAATTGAAAACACGTATAATTTAAGATAATATTTGTGTATTTTTTTTGAGTTAACATCTCTTTCACAGAACCAGAAAGAGAGTAGTGTAATTTAAAGAATAACATCATTATTGACCGATGGCTTTCTCTGGCAACAGAAACAGAGGCTTGGTGTGCTGCTGCAATGACCCTCGCCAATTTGGGTCATAAATTTGCTCCACCCTGAACCCACCCTTTACCCTCCATCCCCTTTTTAGTGCTCAATACACTCAGGTGTTTAGAAGTGTGTGTTTGTGTATGTGTGTGTGTGTGTGTGTGTGTGTGGCCTGCAAAAGTGAGAGACTTTCTATGGGCAAAGGGAAATAGGATGTGAACAATGGCCCTTGATTAGGTGCGCTTACATTTCCACTTACACATAAGGAACATCATAACCAATGAAGAAAATACAGTCATAGACACAGAGCTTTTGTGTGGCTTTTGTGGTGGTAATACGTCTTACAACCTCCATTATGTGGTCAACTGCTATTATTTTAACTGCTTGCTCGACCTCAGCATGCAATCAAGGGAACCGGAAACCTTAAAACACGGCTAAAGACAGATTAGGCGTCCATGTCTATTAATCAACCTTATATACTCGTATTGTCAATGTTAATCCAGTAAGACGTGATCAAATGCACATTTTTCCTATAATGAATATTTAGTCTAACTTCTAAAATCTCCAGGTAAAAAAAAAAAAATTAATAATATGTTTGTTTGTATTGCATAACTAAATCAACCTCTGGAATATTAATTTCCTTTATGGTTGATTTGCATAAAAACACTTGAGAAAAAAAAAACATGTATACAGGAACTATCTAAAAGGTTTACTAATAATAGACCATATTGAAGCAATTACAAAAATGTTACGGCCAATCTATAGAAATTAATATATATTGTGAAATTTCAACCCCTTTATATGCAAATACCCTCACAAATAGCAAACAACACAATTCCAGTAGTTTATTAAAATTAACATCTGTAATATATCACTGTTACAAAATGTTCCTTATTTATATTGAAACTTACTTATACATTTCTTTACTGATGCTTATAATGATAAAGAAATTCTTTACTTCATCATTTACTGAAGATCTTACACACACTTGACTTGACTTTACAGTATAGAGTTGCAGTGAAAGAGTAATGATTTATATTAACACTATCTAATAACACTCAGAACAGGATGAGTTAACTCTTCTTTAAGTCTGATTGCTTTCAAAGTTTCTTTTTCATATGTGTCTCAGGGAGTGTTCCTTTGATCTTGTTGCCTCTACCTTGCTATCTTGCTGGAATTTAGCTGTTTGATACAACAGGTGTGTTTTCTGTCATCATTGTCACAGTTTATGAGACAACCACACAAGATGTAATATAATTAATTGTCCTGTCCATGACCCTTCATAAACAAAACAAAACAAAACAAAACAAAACAAAACAAAACAAAACAAAACAAAACAAAACAAAACAAAACAAAACAAAACAAAACAAAACAAACGATAGTAGATTGATTATGGGTTAGTGTGATTCAGTGTGATTTTATGCCTTTATTAACAAGAAAGCCACTTGCACACTTGCACATTACTGGGAGTTATTGCCACATCCTCCGTCCAGTCCTAACCTTGTGTCTATGCTGACCATGATGTGCAGGCAGTCCGATCATGACTCCGGCGTACTGAGAAAACGTTCTACTTTGATGGTATCCAAGCACTAGTGAAACGCTGGGATGAGTTCATAAGTGTAGCAGGGGATTACATGGAGAAATAAAAGTAGTTTTTACTCTCATAACTGTGTTCTGTTATACTGTTGTGACTTGAACGCCCCTCGGAGCAACGTTTTGAAACGGTGGTCACTCAATAAGAGCAATGTCCTCTTAAACTGAATGTTAAATGCATAGAAAAATGAACGAAGACTTTTTAACGATTTGCATAGAAAGAGGAAAAAAACGCTCTGGGAAAGCTGCCACTGACTGCAGCCTACTTTAACTTTGACCCTTGAACTTGTGCTGTTTTCTCTCCAATTTCTCACAGGTTGGAGAAGGCAGTGTGGTGGGAAGGGTACCCAACTGGCAATATTTACAGCAGCTGTCACTGAAAGAAAACCCAGCTTCCTAATGATAGGGCCATTTACCAAACTGACTCAACTGATTAGTGTTTGCAGTGTCATTAAAGAGTACTTTATAAAGAAACAGAATTATCCTCTTTGATGAGTGAAACATCTGGCACAAGCATATATTTATTGATATGGTTTGTTAATAAAAGATAATTAGTCCCACTAATCATCTATACCGCTTTATTCTGTATAAAGTGTCACAAGGGCTTGGAGCCTATCCCAGGAGTCTTAGGGCACAAGGCAGGGTACAGCCTGAATGGGGTGCCAGTCCATAGCAGGGCACACACAAACACACATACAGACATTTACACATCATTTACACACTACGGGCAATTTGAGAACGACAACCTGCATGTCTTTGGACTGTTGGAAGAAACTGAATTACCCAGGGGAAACCTATTAAGCATGGAGAGAACTCCGAGCACACATACCCAAGACAAGGAATTCGACCCTGGACCCTGGAGGCTAACCACTATGCCACCGTGTTGCCCAAAAATAATCAATTAGTTAGAATTCTAGTTCTAGTTAATCAAGTTATACACAGTAAAACTGGTGTTCTGTCTAATATCTGGCTAACATGTGATGTTATGCTAAACACTTTGATGTTTTTGTTTTTGTTTTGCATTTGTAATTTCATTAGTTATTTACTAGTAAGTGCTAGGGATATTACATTTGCCTATTTTCATTCATGATATAAGTTGATTTTATATGATATAGTATGTGTAGAAATAAAACAAGAGGGGTACATCTTGTTTTAAACAGTTTAATATGATTTGTATGACTGTGGCTTCACAGCTCCAAGGTCGAAGTTCGAGTCCCGCTTCGGGTCTGTGTGCATGGAGTTTGCATGTTCTGCCCGAGCTTGGTGGGTGTCCTCCAGGTTTTCCTCCCACAGTCCAAAGTTTATTTGCCGTTCCCAAATTGCCTGCTTGTGTGTTGTGTGTGTATGTGTACGCCCTGTGATGGATTTGCACCCTGTCCAGGGTGTACCTATCTCCTGGGATAGTCTACAGCTCTCCACGACCCTGTACACAGGATAAAGTGGTACTATGGAAAATGAATGAATGAATGTAATATGATGTGGCAGCATGGTGCCATAGTAGTGAGCACTATGGTAAGAACATTGGTTCTTTCCTTTGCTCTGCATGCAGTTAGCTGGTTTTCTGGGTACTCTGGTTTTCTTCCATAACCCAAAGACATGCAGATTAATGTGTAAATATTGTTTTGTGAGACGGAGTGGCCCATTGCCTAGAGCCCAGAGTTCCTTGGAAGAGGCTCCAAGCGTCCTGTGGCCCTGTACAGGATAAGCAGGTTAATAAGTATATATGATGTTATATAATGCAAATAAAGTCTAGGTTCACCTTCAGCATCTGAAGCTACCGAGCAACATTTTTTTCTATGACATTTGCAGTTTTTGTCATTCTGGCATACCCAAAGATCCAAACAGTTAGAGAGGAAACTCCAATTTGTGGGGTCCAAGTGATTTGTGGGGTAATTGGGAATTGACTGGCCAGGTATACTGATGTAAACAGTACATAGCATCATTCTGAAGAACATTTGGTAAATTCTGGTAATAGGTTCTTTCACTGTTAGAGTGTGCACAGAATTAACTCACACACAGATGACACACGTTTTTAAAGTGAAGACTTTCTGAGAGAAGGCCCACAGATGTCAAGAACAAGCTGTTGAGTGGCATAAAGATTTTGCTGACAACACCGGCAGCACAACCTATGAACCAGAGGTTAGTCTGCAGTAGCATAAGAGTTGCTGCGAGTGTGGACCTGGTCAGATCTAATAACAGCCTTACAACCAGAGGCTCACGCATGGCTTTTTAACGCTCCCCATCCGCAACCTTGTCAGCTGGTGAACTTCATACTCAGTTATTTGATCAATCCACAGACTCACAAGCACCTACCAGTACCAGTACACACTCTGTACTGTCCAGCTTGGTCTCACACTAGCATTTGTAACATTTTTGAGGTGTGGTTTTGCATGTATGGTTCTCCAGTTTTGACTCAAGCTTCATTTAGTTCTGCCTAGTTTATGCCCATTTGCTAATCACCCAGCACTTTTGCATGCTTCCTGGTTCCTGGAGTACTTTCCGGTCCTGCTGTCTCCTTTCCCTGTAACCATGTGTCACAAGTCATGTCAGTTACTGTACCATTTGAGTAAGAAATAAATACCCTTCACTGATACTAATAACTGTTACAGAATACTAAATGTTACATTCCAATAATAACTTCCCTGTAACTGTATGTGAACAGATATGCTGCGGTTTTGAGATGTCCGTATCATGACAACAGTTTCATCATCTGTACCTAACAACAGACAAAATATGTTCTAAAATGTGACAGACTTAATTATCTAAAAAAGACGAAAAGTAACAACAACAACCTTAACTTTCTTCTATTAAAAAAAAGCATATTTATGTTATGTATATTATAATTTAATATGTTGTAAAAACCCAGATTTCTACTGGATGTCTATATGTTATAGGACATGTAAATCCTTTAGCTTGGAATATTTGAATGTCTATTTCAAGTTCCAGTTTGTGTTGTCAGATCGATCCACACAAAGAAAGAAATATAGCACTCCTCTCTTAGCTGCAGATTTTTCTCATAAAAAGTCTTTGATAGCTTAGCCATCTGGCCAGGGCACAGAAAAAAGAAACGCTCATAAAAGGGGCCCTCCCAGGGTCAGGAGACCCTTGAAGATTGTTATAAATGATTTTACTAAAGTTGTCAGCAATGATGTTGTCATGACTGTCAAATGTGAATCTTTACAGTTACAATTACATTACAAGTTAATGTCATTTGCTGTTTCACCCGATCCAGATCCGTCCTTTACATACAGATTATTTTATTGGAGAAAATCAAGAAACATATCATTACAAATTTGAAGGAACTACCATTCATCAGCAAAGAAAACAGACCAAACATTCTCCAAAACAGTGCCCCAAATATAACTCCTTAATTTCATTTTCTATAGCAAATATACAACAATTAGGGGAAAGATTTTGGTAAAAACAAACAAAAAACAAACAAAAAGTTTTATTATTATTATTTATAAATTATTATTTGTATGTGTGTGTGGGGGGGGGGGGGGGGATTTACAAATATACTAGAGCGTAAATGGACATATATGCACATAGACTTGTATAGAAAATGACCCCATCCTGAATCGATCCTTTTTTGTGTATATTAAGATGTCCTTCTAAGATATTTTTCGAGACTGGCATGTCGCAAGGTAGAATTCATGCACTGAACATTATAAAAGTAAGTCCTAATGTTGTCTTTTTGCAGACTTTACAAGAGACAATGTTTTAATGATTATTATATACAGTATGAATGCCTAAAAATATATGTATTGTAAAAATTATATACTCAGACTCAAACTGATAGGTTGCCCTTTTTAATTAACCTTAGAATTAAATTAAAACATATATAAAGATCTCATGTGAACACAACAAGAGCTTATTGAGCGTTAAAGCAGTTATGTAAGCAATAAAGCACAACAGGTGTGCTGTTATAGGAAGATAATTTACCTTCTTAGATAAGATCAATTATAGAAGATAAGTTAGTATAGAAATGCTAATCTATTAGAACAAGAGCATTAATATAAAATCGCAAGTCTCACTAATGTCAGCACTATACTATTAATTAGCTAAAACCTTTTGAGATATATTTTAACAAGCATGCAGCAGGTAGCCTTATGCAGTTTGTGCTGACTGAATCATAAATGGACAGGTAGTCAGAGCTTGCATCGTAACCAAACTGTTCTTCCTTCCTCCTGTCAGTTGACTGTAAATGTTCCCTAAGGCCTCTTCATCGATCCTGGTCCCCTTGTTGTTGAAACCCTGAATGGGTTTTTCATTTGGTGTTGTAAGTTCTTGAGCCATCAACTTAAAAAATACAAAACATATGCTCTTAGATGAAAACCCACCACACAAAGTGTGAGATATGCGACAAAAGTGAGCATCATCCATAGATTTAGTTTGCATTTAACTCCACTGCTTATTATCGAGCTGTTGAGGAATTAAAAGGGTTCTTCATGAATGATACGTACCCAAGGGTGTCATGTTTAAAGGAGAAAATATGCTGAAGCAATCAAGGTGGGATGTGGTCCATTAAACTTCACAGATGTACATGGCTGAGTAAAGTCTCACACATACACACCACATAGAGCCAAAAACTAAGAGGTCCATTTAAGTGAACGAGTAGGGTTGGCTAACGTTGCAGAGCTTGATGGTAAATAAATAAAATACCTATTTAACACACACCAAATATTGTAATGCTACACTGTATGACATTTTGGAAATACACAATTTATGTTGCTTTCTGCAACTAAGTAGTCCATGGGTAATTAAATTAAAATAATGGAGATTCCGTGTGTCCATTCCATGTGGCTCTAGTTTCTCATAATCAGCATGACTCGAGAAAAAAAGAAAACAAACAAACACTTTTCTCAGAGAACTTTGCCTTAGGGGTTAGTCAGAGTGGAGGCATCATTAGAACAAGTGGTTATTAATCGTTCCTAATAGTAGGTTTCTGTTTCCCTTAAATAAGAGCAATGGCATTTTTATCAAGAGGTCTGACTTTATAGAAATCCATGCATAATTTGGCAAATGTCATGCCACAACAGTAATAACCCCCACAAGTACTCTAGCACATGAAAGGACATTGCTTCTGAAGTTAGATCGAAATCCTCCTGCAAATTGACGCAAATGGGTAGAAATGCTCTAATATCACTGCGTGAGATATGATCTTAAGGCCAGTATCTGCAGAACTGGCATTATCAGTAAGCAGCCTTACTTTGGAGTCTTTAGAGGCAAATACTTGTGACCCAGGATGCATTCCTCATCTTGCATAGTGATGGAATCCTCTTTTGGGAAGGAATGCATCATGGAGGAATAATTGCTCTCAGCTCTCTATGGGCACTCAGTTAAAAGAGTTTCAGATGGTTTGTGATCTCTCTACACCACCCCTCCTCCTATGAAGAAGAAGGACAGGGGGGGGGGTGACAGGGGGAAGGGTGTGTTTGACTTGGGAGGTAATACTGTTGGGGTGGGGTGGGGGGACGATACTTCACCAACACACACATACACACACACACACACACACACACACACACACACACACACACACACACACACACACACACACACACACACACACACACACACACACACACACAAAATATCCCAAATATATCAATTATCATATTGCACTTATTATTTCCATAATCTTTTCATGAAAGTGAATATCAATTGCTTTTAAACACATTGCCTATACAATTTAACTGTCTATCAGGCATAAAAGCATGTTTGTCTTTTGTCATGCACTGGAATTTCTATGACTAGCAGAGTAGGGGTCAAACTTCAGATTTTAATGATGTGCTCTTGTTTCAAGAGGTCAGTGTTATGGGGGAAATATGCAGACATGTTTACTGGTTCAGGATTCCAGCATTTCAGACTGGCCACATGGACAACTTTCACATTACATGCACATAAGTATAACATAAGTATTTAATCTAATGTGACCAAATACAGTATGTATATGTACAAGAATTGAAGGGATTGAGCTTGAAAATTAATAATTAGTTAATTATGTGACTACACAATGTCTACAGGACCTTCATACTCAACATGTTATTAAATATATCATCTAATGTTGATCTTTGTTCTTTTCCAGTATTTATATTGATAAAGTATTAGCAGGTGTTTCACATTAATCAACATAAATGACATAAACCATGCTTGATGAAAGTTATTTAAAATGTTAAAAAAAAAAAAGGATGTCTTCAGCAGACTCAGTATCGCAGCTCCAGACTGAATGCTCTCTATTGTGGTGGCCATTTGTAGCTCTGGGTTTATATTTGGCCCTTGTGGCTATGATAAGGCAATGAAGCAGCTTTCTTTAAGCGCTTGGCCTCTTGTCACCTCCCTCACTGGCACACGCAGAGGTTCTGGGAAGACCCTTCCTTTCTGTGTAAAAAAAAAAAAAAATCCCCAATGAACTACAAAGCTTAACACACAACAGTTGCCATCTGTCGCAAGAGTATACGCTTGAGTAGACAGCACGATTTGTGAGAATTCACATAAACACAGGGTATGAAATGTTAGAAGATTGCAGTGGCCAAGTATAAAAAACAAACCAACAAACAAATTTAGCATGAATATTTATGTAAAATTTAAGGAATATTACCATCAACATTTATTCAACCATTCATGAATCCCATATGAATATTTAAGTAAGATTTTATGAAACTATGGACATTTTTATTATTAACCATAAAATGTTGCATTATAAATTATGAATATTGTTGCTTGACGAGAGCTGGAACCACAGGTTTGTAGATAAACCGGGACCATGTAGCCCACAAAGATAGTTGTGTGTACCTTTCAATTAGATTTTTCTTAAATAACGTATTTAATAAGTTTGCACTAAGGTCATGACCTTGCTTCTTTGGAATCACCCAGAGCTCCCTACCTTTGCATTGAGTAGTGTTACGCACCTATGAATCTGATAGTCCTACTGAGAAGTTCAGCTCACACTCCCACTCCGGGGGATAATTAAAACAATTTGAAGACAATGGAGAAGATTCTAATCCTCCCCCCAGCCAGCTAAACTATACAACTGACAGAGGGATGCAGTTGCTCAGGATTAGACCCCCACCTTCCTCTAACTAACACACAGGCACAACCTCTTATTGCTCTTACTACACTCTGCATTATGGACAGCTGGCGTGAATGCTGGATAGTTGACCTGTTTGACACGTGGTTGATTCAGACATCAAAAACTTCTATTGAATCAGCAGAATCTTTATGGGGCACTATACTAGAGGTTGTCTAAGAGTTAACTGTAGGAAAATGTGTGGATTAATTAACTATGGAAAAATAATACAAAATCTATACATATAATAAAACTGTAGAATTGCCGTGTCTGTACATTGAAGATATTTGCAACAACAAAAAAAAAGTAAATAAATTCGGGGCGATGTAAGATAATTAATAGAGCACATCAAGATGGTTGTTGGAATTTTTATCTGAACCACTAAATGAATTTTAATTTGTTTCATCACACTTGGCCCACGGGAAGAGAAGATATGCTCATTTCAAATTTTAATGAAACAAGCACTTATATCATTAAAAAAAAACATTAGTTAAATTTAAGAGGTGTCTCAGGGTAAGAAAAGAACACACGAAGTGATGCACCCATCAGACACAGTGCCTACTGTACGAGCTTTTGGAGTTATGATCTGTGGTTACTTCAGGTGGTCATGTCTAGGCTCAGGAACGAAATGAAGTCAGCTGATGACCTGAATCTATTGAATGACCAGGATATCACATATGGCATATTCCAGGACTCAAATTGTGAGTGAGTGGTTTTGGAAGTATGAGGAATCATTTTCACACATGAACTGGCCACCACATTGTGTGCTGTAATCAAAGCTAAAAATGATTGAATGAAACAGCCAGTGTAAGCCTAATTGGCTATACTTCACAGATTCTTGCAGAAGCAGGAACCACTTGAAACATATTACAGTTTTAGACTTCAGACTGTAAAACATAATTAACAATTGAATCCAACAGTAAAATCTGTTCTTTCAATTATGTGGTTCTCATGGCAGCAGTGTAAATCCCACTCTCCTTCTGATAGTCAGTTCAGCACTAATCAGAATAATTTATAATTACTATTCACTCCCGCGTGAACTTTAGCACAAAGTGTGTCACTACAAAGAGAAGAAGACGGAAGTAAGTAGCACTTCCCTTCACAAACTGTGCAATTAACACCTTGTTAAATGCGCATAAGATCCTACATATGGGAGGAATTATTCCTCGTAAACTGAAAAGAGTGCACATGCCTACTGCAAAAGTCATGAACCTTTTTTTTTTTTTTTTTTTTTTTTTTTTTAGCACAATGGAGTTTGAAGAAAAACAAAATCTTTATCCATCTCATTCTCACTTGGCTAAAACAACAACTAGAACAATTACTGTACCATGTTTATCTTCAATAAGCACACAAGTAAAGAAGACGTCGGATCCAATTTCAGCTTCCTCCTGCTGTTTTCTTCCTAAACAGTGACCCACAAACCCTAGAGGTTTCACATCCTGAGGCACAGCAACTCAGGCATTAAATTGATGTTGCCTCTTCAAACGTGGGCCATTTGACTGCATGTTTGAGTCACTTTATAGCACTCATTTGGGCAGTCTAAATATGGGAGGGTCTGTACTTTTTGTGCCATTAGAGTGAACCTGAGGGGGCACGCTCACTCCGGGAATAAACACCGCTTTGCTCATTTCGCCAGGTGGGAGGTAGGAGCCTTCCCGCTCGGAGCTGCTAATTAGTTTTTACTCTCCAAGGAAGTGTGTTGCAATGTGTCAGATGAAGTCCTTAGCTGAGATTTAGGTGGCAAGAGGAAGTTGAGGGTGGACATGGATTATGGTGGATTTACCTGTTAATGGATGTGTGAGGGAAAAAGCAATTTAAGAAGCTTTTTACTGACCATTAGGCAAAGGCAAAAGGAGAATGGTTTGAGGACTTTCAGACTTATATATGCATTTGTTTAATATATAGTAAAAAGGACACGGCACACATCTTATACTTGGATACAAAATGTCTTATTTGTACAGTGTAACCAATAGAAATAGAACATGTTTCAAGATGAATATGTCTGCAATATAAGTACTATTGAAAGAAACTGGGCAGCCGAACATCACAAGACCACGTTCAAACCACGATATACACATTAAACCTTCTTTACACTCAGCACATCTATAGAATGAATCTGCCCTCCGTATGTCCATCATACATAGAGTTTAAACCACACAGCATTAATCTACTGTGGAATTCTGTGCACTGAGTTGTTGACACTGCGCTGTCTCCTCAGAGCTTTTTAAGCGACGCTGTTATCTCTCAAGCCAGGGCGTACTTATCACACAAAAGGGAACTGTATGTAACCAGAAACAATAGGAGTGATTGAGTGCATTCCTTCATGGGTGTTGGGTTACACCGTTCCTTTTTAATAGACGATATCTGACCAGGAGTGAGTGTCTCAGCATGATCCTTATCAGTGCCACAAAAACCAGTACATTCTTCATAAGCTAATTGGTTCGGTGCAATTAAAGCTGTGCAAACAGGAAGGAGGCCTGCGGACCCCCCGGAAAAAAGAAGACATTAATCGAGAAGGACATATAGACCCCAAGTGTGCTGTGGCCTTGCAGCTGGTGGAGATGCCATGAACTTCATCATATAATGTAAAGTGATGAAACTGATGGAAAGAAAGGATACATAAGAACTATCTCATCAAATGAAAAGTTCCTTCATAATTTTTCTTTTTTTTTTTTCCACAGCAGCGTTATTTGGTCACTTGAGTTCATCAGACCACCAACAAATTTGAACAAAGTGGAGTGGGGGATGAGGGCTAGGATCTCATATGCTAATCTGGCAGATGTCTGCAGTGCTGAACACATTCCAGGCAGCTTATAAAAACAAATTGTTGCCCGTCTCTTGGAAGGTAGCTTTTGACGGTCCACATGAAGGGCCACAATTATGTCCAATGGATAATACTTCACTTTCAGTTACAAAACAACTGCTATTGCAGTTGTAATGTGAAATAATCCGCCAATTTGATATTAAATTCAAATTAATATTTGTTAGGTGGTGTTTTATAAATTTTTTCAGGCTACTTCAACATGCTTAAAATATTGAATTGATGCTATATATACAGACTATAGTATATATTATTTTACTTTCTCACGGACTACAACTTTTGCTGCAGTGGTCATTGACCTATTTCCAAACTTTTACAGCAATTTGATCCCTCAGGCCAAGGCGATGTTTGACTTCATGGTGTATTCAGGCAAGTTGGGGGTGGATGGGTGCATTTATTTCACTAAAGGACTGGTTATACATTAATGCATCTTTTTTCTTTTCAGAAACACTGCAGATCAAATTGCATAATGAACTATATTGTATATGCACACAATATCGGATTTCTTTTGTGCAGAATAACAGAACACAGTTATGAGGGTAAAAAGTACCTTTATTTCTCTATATAATCCCCTGCTACACTAATGCACTTATCCCAGCTTTTCACTAGTGCATGAATACCATTAACACAAAAGGATGAGCCATGATCAGACAGCCTGCTTCACACTGAAACACTGTTCTGCCAGGAACTCTTTTAATAGCTTAAATAATGACTTGGAGAGGTCAGCACTGTTCGGTGGATGTGGTAATAACACCCAACCAAGTTCCTGTGCATGTACAAGTGGCGTTTGTGAATAACTGTGTGTACAGTTCCCACAGACAGATGTGTCTCTTCCAGGTGTTCCACTCACTGAAAGTTCACGGGAACGACTGCAGTCGGCTTCAAGCCACCTTGGCTGGGATTATCATTAAGAGACTTATGACCTTCTTTAAAATGTTCGCGCCATTCAAATGTTTCACTGCAGCTAAGAGCAGGGACATAGCACAGAACTCTGGGCCCCTTTCTTTCTTGATACATATCTCTCAATTTTCATCCCAGGTTTGCAATGGCCCAGTTTGAAGAACATACTAAACATGAACATATAAAATTTGTTAGTTTTTTTTCTGCTGAAAAACTAATTACACAACTCCTGTCTGAATACAAGCAATCTGTCTTGTTCTCTCATTCTAAGGACTCACTGCAGCATTTCAACTTTGCATCCTTTAAACAGAATTCATTCACTGAAAGGCCCATATTACAGGTACATTATGCTATACTTCAAATAGGTTCTACATCATGGTCACATAAAAGTGATTATTATCACACAAATGCACCTTTTGAACCATGCACAGCTGTGAATCAGCTAGCGACACAGTTGGACAATAGGCCTGAGATGCGTGGTGATCATATTTCCATTGTGTTTGTTTTTCTTGGATAAGGTATGCGCAAGCAAAGAAAATATTGGCCTTCACCACTACCATCTGTCAACTGCAATGGAATCTTCAAAAAGCCTAATGCTAATTTGTTTGCTTCCCTGCATCTCTTGCATGCTTCACCAAACTGGCCAAGATCCAGGTCTGAGAGGCTGACCACATGTCTCAGTGTGCAGTTTAGTTTTGCATACAGATATTAGTTTTGTTTATGAAAATAAACTGCAAACGTTTCCCAGTAAACTTGACCTTCCATTAACGTGGATATGAGGTATCAGTTGAAGCCTCATGTTCAGCTTTACACAGCTGCTCTATGTCATGAAGCCAAACTGCACTTAATCCTCATAATTGATCCCGATAATAATCAATGATCCTAATTGATCAACACAGTAAAGCTTCTTTACATTTTTGTACAATGAACTTACAACTGGCTCATTCTCTGTCTCACTCTCACACTTTCTTTCCCTTTGTGTGTTTTGTAGTGATAACAAAGGTGCTCTGTTTTGAAAGTCCGTTTTTTTGCTTAGCAAACTAGCAAACTCACAACAAAAAAAGAAAATCTGCTGATTGTACCAAAATAGGTCAAATGTAAAGGTAGAAAGTGAAAAAGCAAATCGTGGACCATTTCAAAGGCAAAACGAGACACAGAATGTAATACAGACATACAAACCTGCTAACTAAATGCATAGATTTATGTAATATGGATATAGTTGTAAGGAATAAAAAAGGATGCTGATGTTTAGACATGTTTAGAATTAAAAGTTTGCTATATGTTCACAACAACAACAACAATAATAATAATAATAATAATAATAATAATAATAATAATAATACACGTCATCTAAGTATTATTGGCACCTTTCAAAGGGAAACTAATTATGTAAAATAAGCACAATTTAAATTTTGTTCAGTTCAATGCAATTTAAAGCTTTTACATAAACAACATGTAGTCTCTTTTAAGACTTATTATAGACAATAAATCCAATCTCATGAATCTCAAGATTTATACTCAGGATTAAAAAAAAAAGTACAATAAATTAGGTTTGATCTATGTTGGGAATATTAATGCAGATTTATTATATTCTGGTGAAGATCATTCATATTTTCTTTGTGAAGTATATTGAGTCGATAAAGACACATCAAATTAATTTTAGATGTAATATTTCATTTTTACTAATAAAATGATACCCGCAGAGATAATAATTCATTATTGGCATATTGGCTCATACAACATTTTTCTTATTTATGTGTCACCATTTTACTATTGATATAATAAAACATGGACTCTGATAGAATAATATTTGTGTAATAGTATTGACCATAAAATATATATTAAATAAATGAAAAAAAAAAGAGAGTTTGTTGTTTGTTTATACAGGGGTACTGTATTTGGGCTTTCCAAACTAAACTGAGCCCAGACCATTCTGAATGCCATTGCTATGCTGGAGTTTGCAACTGCATTCCTTTGTCCATGAAAGGACTTTTATAGGGGTTTAAGCAGCACAGTCAGGCTCTATTCATTGTCTGAAAAACCATACTTATTTTTCTACCCCCTGAGCAACTGTTTTAAAACACTGCCCTCCATCTTGAAAGACTACAACAGAGTCGGTCACATCCTGACAGCCCAGGATGACTGTGAAACAATAGTGCAATGAATACACCAGCAAACAATAGATGCAAAGAATTTTCCAAATAGCAAGTCTAATTAACATTGCAAAAGAGAATAATTCTGTGATTTTGCATTTCAGCATCATTTAACTATTTGTCACTTATTCACAACAAAGTTGAAACACATAATATGAATTATTACATACTGATATGAATTACAAATTATTTATAATATAATAAGGGCAAATAGAGAACATGTGTGTGCTTTAAAATATAATTATTGATTTGTAATTGTTAAATACCATGTTCATAAAATGTAAACTCTTGTCATTGACATAAGATAATAATATCTAATATACATGATTTCATATTATATATATATACTGTATGAATAACAAAGTCCATGATCTCTTGGATATTATCATACCTTTTGTCAATACAAAGAGATTATGTCTTATGAACATGGTATTTAACGATTGTTCTGAACAGTATAAAATCAATAAGCATATCTTAAAGCACACATGGTGAGTGATGGAATGCATCTTTTGTCATGAGCTAGGATTGTTCCCACACCCAGTGTGACATTGTGCTCCTTTTTTTAATAACAATTGTGTCTTTATAACACAATGCTCCATGCACTGATTAAGCCCTTTTACAAATAAACCTCTCTTAATTCATTCAAATGGAAAGCATCCCTTTATAACAGGATCTGCAGTGAAATGAACGCATGTAGGCCAATGATTGCATGGTGAGTGACATGCTTTTGTGAACAGTCCAGGTTCTTTTGCTTAAACTCAAAAGAAAAAAAGAGAAAAAAGCAGATGATTTGAAAATCCTCTCAGAATATATCAATACTTCAATTTTCACTTGGCAGAAAAATCTTTTTATGAAGAGAGAGAGAGAGAGAGAGCAAAAGGAGGAAAAAATCCATATCAACATTGACCAGACCAGTTAATTACATTAGAAGCCATTCAGTACCTTTTGGTAATGGGCCACCAAATTGCATGCAAACAAAACAAAGGTCAAAAGCATATTGTTATCAAGCTGTGAAAAGAGCATGGTCTGCGATCTTGCATAATGCCTGATAAGCAGATCTCCCCCTTTTCCACAGATTCTAAAAATCCCTGCTTAAAAAAAAAAAAAAAACTAATTACAAACAAAAAACAAAGATAACACATACAGAACAATACAAAAAGCAATGACAATATGCATAGAATGAAGAACAAACAAGTGGTTTCCCTTTCACCCTGCAAAGCTTTAACAGTTCCTGTCATTCTTTTTCCTGGATATCTTCAGGTTTTTTGGCAGCCTTGACGTCAGGCATGAACACACCGCACTGGACAGCTGTGAAGAGGCTCAGCTTCTGTTCTGAAGCAGTTTACAGCCTCATTCAAGAACTACCGTTCCACACACAGGAAGGAAGGAACCAAGAAAAGGGGGGCTTACAGTATCAAGAGGTCCTGGGTGTTTTTTTTTTTTTCTTTGTTCCTGTAACCTTCTTAACAGCCATGAACAGTACACACACACACACACACACACACACACACACACACACACACACACACACACACACACACACACACACACACACACACACACACACACACACACACACAAATTATATATAAAGTTTTGACATAAGTTTAGACATGCTAGAAGAATACTATTCAAACTATGATTACATATGGCAATAGATAATTAAGTAACAACAACAACATCAGCAACAACAACAATCAGTTGTTATTTTAATACATGGAGGTCAGCTTTTCTGGAATAGTTCTTGCAAGAACAGTATTGTAAGTGTAAGTACATTTGCAAAACCCATCAAGCACCATGATGACACTGGTTCTCATGAAGACCAGGAAAGGACGACCAAAACCTACCTCTGCTGCAGCCATTCTGAATGCTTTTTAATAAGTAGCAGACACATCTCAATATCAACTGTTCAGAGGAGATTATTGCATACTTTGGATGCCTTATATATTATATTGCCTATATCTCAAATATACACACAAAAGTTTGGACACACCTTCTCATTCAAAGAGTTTCCTTTATTGTGTTCTTTAGCCCAAACAAGTCTCTTCTGCTTGTTGCCAGTCCTTAGCAGTGGTTTCCTAGCAGATATTCTACCATGAAGGCCTGATTCACACAGTCTCCTCTTAACAGTTGTTCTAGAGACGTGTCCGCTGCTAGAACTCTGTGTGGCATTGACCTGCTCTCTGATCTGAGCTGCTGTTAACCTGCGATTTCTGAGGCTGGTGACTAGGATGAACTTATCCTCCGCAGCAGAGGTGACTCTTGGTCTTCTTTTCCTGGGGCGGTCCGCATGTGAGCCAGTTTCTTTGTAGCGCTTGATGGTTTTTGTGACAGCACTTGGGG
>JAAGKR010004022.1:11102-66527 GCA_011419295.1 Clarias macrocephalus | reverse complement strand
AATAATAATAATAATAATAATAATAATAATAATAATAATAATAATAATAATAATAATGCAATTACAAATTTATTAATTATCGGCTTGATTATCACATCTAACTGTGATTTTATTATAAAATTACATGACATTACATAACATCTGGTGAGATTTCCAGGCTTTTTCGTTTTCAGTAAAACCTAGGTAAGTATCAGCCTAGTATCAGTAGTATATACATTAGATTAAACATAAAATCATTTGACAGGGATAAAGAATGAACACGAGCATGTTAAAAAATTTATAAAGTCACTAAGGAGTTGTGATCTGGCTGTAGTGTGTTTTCCTATAAACAACGTCTGCATTAATATTGTATTGAACTTGCAGTGACATTTTGTTCATGTTTAATGATCATTTTTATATATAATACTAAATAACGGCACAAGTATTAAGCATAAATCATGGATTCTGTTGTTGGATATAGACCTACTGATGGATCGCTATCAGAAAACCAACACTCAGAAATTAACTTTAAGGGAAGGATAGCTTAAAACAACATGACATTCTAAAGATATCGGTCTGCTTAAAGAGAAACTACTCATTTAAGGTGAGAAAGTTCAAGAATATCATCTGCCTATAATAACAATATTATTATTATTATTATTATTATTATTATTATTATTATTATTATTATTATTAATGTTATTTAATTACATAAACAAAAGGTAATAAACAAGTAATTATGTAGTGGTAAAGCACAGCTTGTACAAAACCATTGGCTCAATGAGAAGGCATAAACATGGTGAAATAGCACAAAAAATTATGAAATAGGCCCAAGCGGTATAAAACAGCTGGATGTCACTTATATGCTTCCCCACAGGCACATCGGTTATTTTTTCTTTCCATTTTCTTCATCTGAAGCATTTCTAAATATGCGTAAATACATACATACATACATACATACATACATACATACAAACAAAAATCCCTGGAGATAATCTAAATACCCGAAATATTTGATTGCATAATCTTTCTGTGGAACTACTTATCAATCCACATTTTATAATTTACTGGTAAAATATGCAATGTGAAGTAATCAGAAACAACATTTTGTCAGTTTTTACTTTCATAATGTTTTCTGACGGCAACTCTGTTTTTCTTGCAACCCACATGCCTTTCTGACATGATAAAATGTTCAGTGTGTTGGCTTTTTTTTTCTTTTTTTCTTAAATCTATAGTTGATCTGGTGAAATATTTATGCTCTCTAAAACTGTATAATTATTCTTTACGCTTAACGTTTTTAGTGACGTATTTTGCCTCTTCTTGCTTTATTGCAGAAGTGTCCGAGTTCAGTCCTGAAAGACAGCACTAAGTCTTATTATAAAATCAAGCATGATATAAAGTTAAATAATAATTGAAGAGTGTAAAATATGTAGTACATAAATTTGGTTGTGGGTCTTGGCGAAGTGTAGATGAAAATATCTGTGTGGCAGGAATGCTCTATGACCAGAAGTTGATTCTATCTACACACTGTATTCCCGCCCCCTCTTTAATGATTCCCGTTTGTAATTCATTACTGTTAGATGCTCTTTATGTCTTTGTGGATTACTGAGATTCAATATATTTAAACAGAAAAATCCCCTGTATACCATTAAATAAATCTTGTTCCCCTGGGGGAAAATCTTTGAACTAAGAAAAAGAAAACTCAGAAAGGCATTACAAGCATATTTCTGTTAGGAAGAGAGGAATCCGCAATTCCTCAATGAACCCTTGAGAAAACTTTGAATGCCTCCTTTTAAAAGGGTGAGTGTGTTTAGAAAATAAAAAAAATGTAAAAGAAGAAGAAGAAACAAAAGTACTAATGTTATTGCATGGTTATATACATATGATTTTCTTCAAATGAACAAATTAGGTGCACACATTTCTAAGGATGTGTTCCTTCAAAGCTAGCAAATCGGTGTCTTTATCAAACTATTGTTCATGAGATCTTCCTGCTGACCTTTCTTGGCCTGTTTTCCTATCATCTGTAATGTTTTTGATCACATGGCTTCAGTAGCAGCCCTGCCTCACGTCTCATATGTACTCAAGGTCCCAATATTGTATAAAGTTAAGACTGGCCGAGATATTTGCTTTTTGTAGTGCAGGAGGTGACAACATTTAGAGGGGAGAAATTATGAAACGGTGCAGTATGATGTACCACAGGAAAAGGGAGGAACGTGTAACATGATGGCAGTTTCGCAACTTCTGTCTAAAACTGTATTTCAATTTGAACGATCGCTTTACAGTATATCACGTGGATTTAGCCTTTTTTTTTTTTGTTGCAAAAAAGTCGTTTTAAACGCAACACTGCAGGCTAATGACACACTAATACTATAATTCGAACCACAACATGAAGGTTTAGTTAACAGTAATGTCACCTTGTTAGACCTGAAGAAATAAACACAAAAAAAAATTACATTTATATTCACATTTACAGCATTTGGAAGATGCCCTAATTGAGAGCAAATTATAGTGCTTCGTAAGTGTTCCAACCTTTGGCCGTAGTGAACAAAACTTATCATATGAATATCCATACGATGACATAATGATCTTATCCTATGCCAGATCACAATCGATTAAAATGCATGAAAGAATCGAGTGACATTATAGTACCTGGTTTGCGTATGGCAGAAGGAAGGCCGGGAAATAGCACGATCTAGTGGTAAGTCTCTCTCTCTCTCTCTCTCTCTCTCTCTCTCTCTCTCTCTCTCTCTCTCTCACACACACACACACACACACACACACACACACACACACACACACACACACACACACACACACACACACAATAAACTTTTAAATATGTTTTAACTATCCATTTTAATTCTATTAACTCCAGTTATTATTGAAAATAATTGAAAAGTTTTTTTTTGAAAATCTTCTAAATTATTTTGCTCATAATCATAATTTGCATCGACTACAGGTATAACCTTTCTATTAACAACAATGTTTTTGAAAATGTTGAAGCGCTAACGCAGGGAAATATACGTTTCGCCAACAAATTAAAATTTACATACAAATTAAGAGCAAACGAAATAATAATAATAATAATAATAATAATAATAATAATAATAATAATAATAATAATAATAACTCAAAACCTTTTCAAAAATTCCCATTCATTAATTCCCAATTAATTATTAAAGTGCAGGCCGTCTTTACATTAAAAAGAGAAACAACAACATCAACAACAATAATAATAATAATAATAATAATAATAATAATAATAATAATAATAATAATAAAGTTATTGTTAAGATTAAAATGGTTTGATTTAGAAAAAAATCATTTCGGTTTATAACTATACGGAATCGAAGATAATTTGAAATGCCATTTGGGTTTGCAGAGAGAGAGAGAGAAAGCGAGTGTGGAGGTGTCAGGGAGTCGTGCTTTACTTCAGTGTTAATTAGCACGGAAAGCGATTAACGGCAGCAGCAGCAGCAGCGCTTCAGCTCCCAGACTTCTCCACTGACACAGGGCGCTTTAGAGGTGTGCACACAGGACCTGAATAATAGCTAGAAATTAGCTTTAATTATTTTAATCCTTAATACCCTAAACTTTAAATATTTCTACCACGTTTTAAAATGCCATTATCCGACAGTACGATATTATAACGAATACATAATGTTTTATGTTATGTTATTTGTTATTTTATATTTATTACTGAGTTTAAAATGATGTTTCGGTTTTTGTACTTTTTGTGATTTTCTGTCTTTGATTTAATTCAATTAGATAACTAAACCTGCTTAAGGCCCCAGGCCTATAGCCGAGAGGTTATAGGCATTAAAGATGGATCTTATCTCCCCCTGCGTCATGTCTCCATGCTCTACACATTAGATGGTAAAATGACCGGCTGCAATAATCTCTTTCCCAAATAATGTGTTTTCGCACTAGTTTGGCTCCGTTTATGTTTTAAATGACACTCTAATAGGAGAGGCGGCGGCACGGGAGAACCTCCAACCTCAACAAATTACCTCCATTCAGAGGTCATGACTCAAACCATCCAAACTCTTTAGACTCCCACTAATCGGTCCACTTCGTACCGTAGGCTGTACGGCAATAATAATAATAATAATAATAATAATAATAATAATAATAATAATAATAATAATCCCAGTGTATCGATTCCCGGGGATCATATTATATCACTGTAATATATAAATCACTATTATATGTTATATTAATTGTGTACAATAAAGTGCTTTTGAATTATGATTATTTAAATTATGGAATTTAAGTTACGTTTTTGTAAACCATTTTATTATATATAAAACAAAAATAAATAGTTTTATTATGTACCAGTAAATGGATCGATAGATTCCAAGCGAGGCAGGTAATGCAAATGTTATTATAAATTATTCTTATTCTATAATTCTATCATTTGCTGGGTACCTGCCGTAAATATATTTATTTACGAATCCATGGTAATTATCTATCATGTAATGCCATTCAATTATTAAATGATTAATTTAATTCCTTAACTCTAGACCAGTCCTGTGTAAAGTACCTGTGTGCCTATGTTTGGACAATTCAACTACACAGTGATAACATCCAGCAGTGACCCTCTTAGTAAAACCGCAGAGAGTAAATAAATAAATAAATAAATAAATAAGAGATTCATTTAGTTTTACAAACTCCTCCAGCAAAACTAACAATAACTATGACTTTCTCACGCTTTTCCGGACGTTAACGAAAGCAAATGAAAGCGTAAGAAGAGCAGAGTGTTAAAAGCTCACAGCTCTGCACTTTCCTGCGCTCCAGGTGACTCTGAGCTGAAATGAAATCCGCTTGAGTGAAACGCGACGAGCAGAAACGCTCCGACCTCCAGCACTCTGCACTGTGTCATCGGCCACAAGTGTTTGACAGCTGAAATTATCTGTAAATACTTCATTAGAGCATGTATGAGTTAGCCCTTGTACCTTATGCCCTGTTAAAAATTTGCAAACAAGACCAGACTAAAAGAATCACTGGTCAAGTTTTAAGACTGATTTTGGGCACCTAAACCGAGGAGACCGACACAGTTCCAATTATTAATTATATAATTACTATAATTATTTCCTAATGGGTTTTGTAAAGTAAGCTTATTTGTAATTACTTTACAAAATGTAGTGCTGAAGTCTGATTCATTTGCAATCATTCGTATCTATTTATTTATTTATTTATTCATTTACTTTTATTGGGGTATAAAAAAAACAGGTTATGAAACCAAACGTGGATGACAGAAATTACATTTTTTACTCTGGTTCTGAGGGATTTATTTTTCTAACATAATCAGCAGATAAAACACACCATGAAAAGCCTAAATATATATACAATGTGCACTATCCTGATTAAAGGCTATGTTTTTAAATAATTATGCAACCATAGTTCAAATCATTTTGCAAGTTTGCACTCTTACTGGTTACTCTCTCTCTCTCTCTCTCTCTCTCTCTCTCTCTCTCTCTCTCTCTCTCTCTCTCTCTACAACGGATCTTACCATTTAACTCATAAAGTGCTCAAGAAGCAAATGTCAGACACACTTCCTTGTCTCTGTCTGAGACACTGATTATAATATAGCCTATATGTCACATAAGCGTGGATAATATAGGCCTTAATGTGTTGTGTCAGTGTTAAGTTTCAGTCACATCCAGTAATGTTATTGTATGGGAATGATTAATAAATAGATTAAAACTAAGTATGTAGTTCTCTTCTATTACTTCATTTACTTCTAACAACTGTTTCTTTCAGAAGTCAAGACTCCTTCCTAACTTCAGAAGGCTCAAAGTCCATTACCTCAGTCCTGGAGACCAAGGCAAAAATACATTCTGCATTCAGTTGACAGAAAACGAACAGAAAACCAAAGACATTACTAATAGGCATGGGCAATTCAGTGAACAGCTTGGGCTGCAGTGGACAATGGTGCCGATGCAGGCCATTAACGCAAACAGAACTGGAGCAAGAGATCAGCTGAAAGAACCAGTAAGTGTGGCAGAAAAAATCTTATAGACTATAGACTATTATTAAGGACTATTTCTAGTTTTGTTTTGTTAGGACATCAAATAAAACCTCGAAATGTTAATCTGAATAATCTAAAAATCTATAGTTATATATTTAGTTTTAGATATGCAGTTTATTTTTAAACACATCCAAACAAAGGGTCATGTGTTTATTACTTACCACGTTACATCAGAGTAAAGAGGTTGTTAAGACTGCACTTAATTTGTCTTCCCAGCTGTCTTCCTTGACTTGCATGTTCTTTGCTGAACGCATGACTGACAAGAGAATGGCCTTGTGGGTAAACAAAATGGGTGTACAACTTTGCAGACCTGAATGCGGAACTTCCCATGACTGTTAGTGTCAATCATTTACTGCCAATCACCTAAAGAAGGCAGTCACAACATTGTAAATGGCTCAGATTTGCTTGTCACAAAGCAGTCAGACACCAGCAAAAGCACCTGATTATCAGCTGCAGACAAATTAACAATGAAATTGATTCTGTATATTGTGATGGAGTCCATGAACCTGAGGTTTGAGTTTGATGAAAGGAGGCTGTTGGGGGAGTGGCTGTGGAATCCAGAAAGGAGACGGAGAAGGAGGAGGCCATATTTGTTTAAGTAGAGAAGGTCACAATCAGTGAGCTGTATCTACTATTAAACATTACTGAGCCTAGCCTTTACATTCTAAATCTCTGTTGGCACTGTGAAGTTTTCCAGAGCAGTGGACTAGATTTCTGTGGCCAGAGAGAAAGAGAAGGGAGGGGGAGCTGGAGCCAGGTCTATTATGTCCTTATTAAAACTCCAATCATGTCTGAGAGCTCTGGACTAAAGCAACCCCCAATGGCAAAGCTAAATGGAAGAATTTGATATGTCTCTTTCACCAGGATGCCACTACAGACTTAGTTTTATGTTGTTTCTATGGATGTTGACACATATGTAATAAAATAAACATGAAACATGAAATTATTCTTGAATTCATGGTATGTACTTTTGTAAAAGTGGTGTCTCTAGAAACAAACAAACAACAACAACAAAATTATTATTATTATTATTATTATTATTATTATTATTATTATTATTATTATCATCATTATTCTTATTATTATTATTATTATTATTATTATTATTATTATTATTATTATGAATAATAAATGTGTTGTTTTGTTAGTAGAGACACCACTTTTATTATTATTATTATTATTATTATTATTAATAATAATAATAATAATAATAATAATAATAATAATAATGAACCATTTAATCATAATTTATACACAAAAGATACCAACAAATAAGTAACCTAACCTTTTTTTTTTTTTTACCAATCACCTAAAGAATAATTAAGAAACAATGACATTAGAATTTGCATGGGCAAATAATTTAAACCTATAAAGTGCAGATTTCCTTACATATTAATTCTTAAATTAGATTTACATTTTAAATTTGATTTTCACCATCTTTTTGGCAAATGTGAACATCTCATCAATTACATTTTATCAGCAGTTGCAACAAAAATGTATTTACATTTATTTTACATTTTAATGTACAAAGAAACATTTGTGTGGGAGGCTTTGAAGTGGATATATATGATAGTGATCTTTGAGGAGTTTTGTAAGAGGTTGTAAGGGTCAGAGGTCATGGTAGTCCTGTGATCCTGTGTTTGTTATTGCTTTCCTGCCCTTGGACAGGTTAACATAGCATAGCCCACTCAGCGTCCCTCAGCTTGCACTGAAGAGGGAGGTGTGACCCTCTTAAAGGTGTTGATGGGACCCTGGTTTACTAATCTAAAGTGCTGAAATATTATCCCCTCTAAAAGCGGGTAAGGTGCCATAGTACTCACTACTACTGCAATGATGGCTGGAGGCCATTGTGCAAAGTCAGGACATCAGGTTGAATTATTGCTCACTGCATATGGCAGCATACGGGATGTTTTTACAGGGACTTGGCCTGGACAAATAAGGACTAACCAGCTGGTTCATGATCAATACCACCTCAGCACATATTTAGGAATTTTCACCTCAGCAGTGAGACATAACATATTGGACCAGGGTAGCTGAAATATAGATTGAAGTAAGGAGAAAAAACTCTGAAGATTTTCATGTGAAATATCTCTCAAACTTCATTAGCCTTTGCCAATCCAAAGTGTTTTCTTATGCGTGTACTGGACTGTACTCCGACAGCGGCATCAAAGGCATTCCGTCCAATCATTCCATCTTGTCCATGGACCTCAGAAAAGCGACACAAGCTATTGCATAAACACTTGCTCTACACTGCACAAACTGCTAGATTTTTAACAGTCAGAAATAATAACCACAAATATCCATAAAAGCCCACTTTTATATACAAAGTCTCTGACCTATGTAAGGTAATCCTGCAATAACAATGAATTTAGCTGGCTCACACGTCACCAGTGCCATCTGGGGAAAATGGATGCACTGCATTAAAAGTGACTAACCCAAACACAGAGCAGTTATAGAAAACCTACATATGTTACAACCTGCAAATAATAGGTCTTTGCAAGTTATTGAAGCAATGCACATTGTATGTTTATGGCATGACTTATCATTTTGCTGGTTTTCATCAAACTCAATGTTCTAGTCTTTTTACCTATAGGGAATACATTTTAAGTATTGAAATTTTGAAGGTTTCCCTGGTACCATGGGGGCACCCCCCTCACAGCTCGCCTAGCTCCTCGCTAATTCTAATGCAGAACACATTGAGGGCCAGCACTCAAGACGCAGACCCGCACCCAGGCAGAGGGGGCTGAGAGAGCCAGATAGGCCACTTAATCAGCCATTATTTATGGCCTGCGGTGGTTTAAATCAACAAGAGCAGGAACTGAGGCCAGGCCTTATGGGTTTATAACTGCTGTCAAAATAATCACATACAGATATATTCATCAGAGCGCACACCAGCTCTGTTGAACAGTCCCTCAGGGCCAGCCTCAAACCTACCCCCAACTTCCAGGCATTATTGACATTGTCCCTTTATTAGTGTATTTCTAGCTATTGACTTTTTGCTATTTTTGATGTTTAGGTTGAAAAATAATTTTCTCATCATCCTCTCTCAGGACAGTATTCGCTTCCTCTTTCTCCTCTCTCTTATTCTCTACTCCTCTCCTATCCTTGTCCTCTACTCCTGCACACAGCCACTCAGTTCACGGCATCACACCACTGCAAGCCAGCTATCAAATCATTGTTTTACTTTTAATAGAAACGGTGTGTGACAGGTAGGAAAGTTAAAAGCATAAAGAATGAAAGTGGGGTGAAACTGGTCCAAGTTTGTACCAAATAGGTTTGGTGGAACTTAAATGATTGAGATGTTTAAATAAGTTATACATGACAGGGATCTGTTTTGGGGAACATTAGTCAGTCTAATTTGATACAGTGAAATTAAGCGAGAGAGAGAGAGAGAGAGAGAGAGAGAGAGAGAGAGAGAGAGAGAGAGAGAGAGGTCTATGCATTTGCCACAGTAAGGGAAGAGATAAAGCCAGTGAGAGCTGTGATCGTGGGTGATCCAGATCCTTCCATGTGTCATTAATTAACTTAATAGCCTCCCAGCTATTTAGATGACAAAAACTTGCAGATGAAGGGTGGGGTGTTTTGATCCAAATGCAGGCATGCAAATTAATGGTTAGACAACCAGCTTGGTTCCAGTTTAGCATTACACCCTCAAAGGAGGTGTTTATATCCGACACTGAATAAAATGACTGATATTAGTTCACATAATCACTATGATCATACCACACATGGGCAGTATTTATGCTGCATGTGTTTAATATAGTATTTTATTAGCTTTTCCTGAAATAAAGTATGGCTTATGATATTTTTAACAAGGTATATATCAGGGTGGTGCTTTTACAGTTTGAAGTGCTCAAACTTTCTTGCTGAACCGAGTGGGCTATATTGTGGGTTTTTAAAAGCCACTTTCCCAAAAATATATATTCTGTCACTAGTGATTTGAGTGATTTGTTACAGCTTGAATCAAACCAGCTTGAATGAAAACTCTATTGGTTATCAATACATTTAATTATCTTGCAATGCAAAATATCGGCAACATATACTAATGACTGTAACAAGAGCTTTAATCGTGCAGCATGGCTGTAGATAAACAAATAAATGTGATACAGGTTTGTTGCAATTTTAAACTAATACATCACATAAATTACATAAAAGATTTTTCCAGTATTTAGAAACAACTCAGCCAACCATGTTATGGTTATAATCTCTCATGGTAGGGTCACAGTAGATACACAGACTATACCAGAAACTACCCTGGATGGGATAACAGTCCATAGCATTATGCACGCACTTTCACACCTAGGGTTAATTAAGTCCACTTGCGTATTTGGAAAATAGAAGCAGGAACAGGATGTTAGTTGTACTGTAACTCCACTCGGTCAAACAGTAAGTGTAATGTAGCTGAGTGGTTAAGTGGTTACCTGGGTCTAGCATCCGTTTTGAGTTCTGGTAGTACCAAGATGCCACTGCTGGTGTGTAAGCAAGATACTAAACCTTCATCTGCACTACTTAGTTGTGAGCTGCACATAAATGCATCTGCCAAAATGAATAAATGTAGGAATGAGAGATTCAAAAAAAAAAAAAAAAAAAGTCTAGCTGCTTAAGAATGGTGTAAGAATGCCAGGGTTCAATAAAGCAGCCAACACTTTTTTCAAACCTTTTGAGAACCTGGTTTCTCTCAGCAGGTCTTTGGAGGGCTGTGTGGAAGCAGGGGGCGGAGGCAATCCAAAGGGTCTTGTCAAGGACAAGGCCAAAGCTGCCTCTGCTTTGTGCAACAAGAGGTGGAATTACGGCTACAGGGTGGCTTGCGTCTGCTGGCTTGGGGGTCTGCCTGGAGCCTGCACGGAGGGGATGGATAACTGATTGTGTTCTAATTTGTGGGCGAGTCTGAGGAGACAAAGCCCCTGGGAGTCTGACACAGGAGCCCAAGTGCCTGCTGACTGACAGGCTCTCCAAAACCAATCCAGAGCTGTATCAAGAGGAAGGGTGGAGAGGAGAAACGAAGGATAGGCTAATGCAGGAACTGAGAGCAGGAAGTTATGATTTATTCTGGGAGTCATAGGTGCATGAAACAGAACCTGGCAGACCAGGTTTTCACACAGGAGAACCTATACAACCAAAAAGGTATGTGTTGTTTTCCCTTACATGGATGCATAACACTCTCCTCTCGTGCTATTTACCTCATTTGACTTAGACTGATGGTAGTCATCAAGAATAGGTTCCCCAAAGCTTTTTAATGGCAACGTAATTAACAACCACACACTTATCATGTTGGACACAGTAGTACATATACTCACTCTCACACTCACTGGTCCCTGGATACAGTTTTTCACTTTTTTTCCACATATATTATAATCATAAAAGTGATGAAACTGTCAGCGTACAGTTTGGAGCCTATTAAACTATAATACAAACAAAAACACTCCTACATACTGTCATCCTATGACCCTTGCATATTAACCGGTCAAAACTATTGACACCCTGTGACCAAAACCTGGACCATATTCTGGGGTAAAAAAAAACAACATTTATGGCAGATTCCTGCGTACGTGCACTGTTATCTAATTTAACAAGCGGAACTCATAAATGTTCCTAAATAGTTTATATCCAAGCCACCAAAGAGGAGTTCTGCATGTTTTTAGCAAAATGAGTAATAGGGTGGATAAAATAATAAGATCTGAAGGCAAGTCATTTTATGCAATAAAACAGTGAGTCCAGAAATTCCTGAACATCTTAAGAGTGATCTACGACACAGGTTGTCAAAGTCGGGTGCATGATGCATAGCCAAGGGCACTGTGATTTAACATTTCATTTGTTACCTCAATTTAGTGCTATTTATTTTTGAGTTCTTATTAACTTGCTTAACTGGTTCCCTAAATTGAATAGTTTTAATCCAAACCTCAATACCTTAAAAACCAGTAGGCCTATAATGGCATCTTGGACCTAACATGTTCTGTCAGTGGAAAATTTGGGCATAAAAACTCTGTAGCTCAAACAAATGGGAAAAACATTATTGTAAACATTCATTAAATCTTAAAGACAATTTGTATTCATAGTACAAGCATTGAAGAAAGCATTCTGAAACTGTTTTACTTTTTTTAATTATTTTTATTATACCAAATATTAATTAGTGGTTCTTCTACCTAAGAATTTGAAAAAGCAACATATCTCCAATTCTACTGATCAGCTTCTGTGACATTGTACTGTCATTAGTGAAGTTTATTTTCCAAGGAAGGATTCATAGGAATGGATTTTTTAAATTCCTCACGACAAAATGTCCCTTCAAAGTGCAAGTAATGCACTCTCACTGGAAATTTCTGGTGGATGAATTATAATTTTACTATTAAGATGATGAAAAAAAATGCAAGAAACGTGAAGTATGGAATACTGCACTTATTGTAGCAGGACGGACAGATTCACCTGGTTACCACGGCATAACATTTAAAAGTGGCTGACGCGGCAAGCAAAAACACTGCTACAGTACATAGCAGACACAATTAGGAGTAAACATTATTGGTTAAAAAAAATGCTGAAAAAAAATTTCAATTAGCTGAAAAAGCTCAGTACTAGATTATTTTAATATATAGTGTATGAGTACAGCACAAAGACACAGTCAGAGAAATAGATAAATGTTTGTGGGTAGAACACTTAATCCAGGTCAAAAATGTGTAAGTGAAGCCCTCATTCTAGTACAATTACTAATGGGAAGCCATTTCATGCATATTACAGTATTTACGTATAAAGTTACACTAACCTGAATATTACTACCTTAACCTAAGACACTCTAGTTAAATTGCTCATGAAACTTGTAGATTGTTGTCAGATTGCACTTCTTCATGATTATATTTGCTCTCAGAAATACATACACATGCATATATATATATATATATATATATATATATATATATATATATATATATATATATATACACATATATACACTCCCACTCAGGCAGAGGAAGCTCTGTTCAAGGGCCCTGCCTGCCCAGCATCAGGCTAAGTGCTCCTGACAGCCGACCACACAGTTATTAACTGTGATCTGCCACCACAGCACCCAGGCATGGCGGCCGAGGGGAGGGCCTGAATGCACTCCTCACCCACACAAAGACCGCTTTCACCAGCCTGCTTGCCCTCAACACCCCTACCCTCTTACTGTACTGTATATGCACACATAGTCAGGCTGATTTGAATATCTTCAGCCCTGAAGGATGTATCTTATAAATTGCATGGGACGACACTGGTTCCACGAAAATACCACATCTGACCTGTTTACTCATGATCAGCTGGATAAAAACAGCAGGTAAATCCAGTCGGACTGTTATTACTATACATGTACTGTATGTGATGTCGCTGCTACTTGAAATACATTCCTCAAATCCGATGGTTTGAACACTCTACCTCTGCCTTCCCTTGCCACCATCACCCTTTCCGGAGGATGTGAATGCCACAAACTATGTTGAGCCCCTGCAATGAACAAAATGACATTAATATAGAAGTAGTCTTGAGATGTTGTTAGGAGGTCAGCGAAGATCCATAATGACAGCTAACTATGTTTAGACCCAAAAGTATTTCAATAAACAGCAGCATCGTCCTTACTCTCTGAAGAACTTCGGCACTGTCTGGGAAAAAAAAAAAACCCTCAAGCGGTTTTTCCTGCCCATGCTTCCCATAATTAGAGCCCACAATGTGCTGTTAAATAGTTGAGGCTTTTATTTTTTTTGTGTGTATGTGTCTTTGAATCAATGGGATTCTATATGGTAACAGCGAGTATGGCCTTTTCAGCAGAGGGAGGCTGTGTGCACCTTCAAAGCGGCGGTGGGCTGAGGACACGGCTGACATGCATTATTCCACACAAGAGCTGCCTTTTGTTTACTTCAAGCTCCCTACCACAAAATTGCAGGATTTGTCCATCAGATCTCTTTTTTGATTTTTTTGAGTGTTTTTTTTCCCAGTCCATGCTTTGTTGGTTAGTATATTGATAGATAACAACAACAGACATTCAGACTATAGAGACTGTTATGCTCTTTCTGATTTCATTACAGAAAGTCATGAATACAATACTACTTAAAAGGTGTAATTTTATTAACCAATGTTTTGCTTGAGATATAAAAGACAAAGAAATTTGTATACCTATGAACTGAAATTATGAGCTATTCTCTTTCTCTTCCTTCCTCACCCACATATATGCACATACAAAGTTAACCAAAACTACTGCCAAGGCAGTGAAAGGCTCAGATTGCTGCCAAATACAGTGTAAGCAGAGAAGCTGCACCACTTCTGCCAGGAAGCTTTAACCCCTATGTGTGCCATTAAGCTTAACAGCCTGCCAGTGCCCCTTTGAACTCTGTGCTCACATCCACTCAGCACAGGCCAGACTTCAAGTTCAGTTCACTTAGTGGCTTATATCCTGAAGACATGTGGCAGCTTAATTTCATGCAGAGCAACATTGTGGGTAACATTGCCCTCTTGTGGCCACTTAGACATACCAAATAGACATTGAACACTGTTATACCCACAACAAAGGACTTTCCCATTAAAATTCTATATCAGATAATCATACATTTAATAGTTAATTTTGCATAACATTAGAACCACATAAATAATATACACACCCGAAAGCAATTTTCATTTTCATGAAGCAATTTCAGGCTGTTTCTGATTTGGTGTCAACTAGAGGTAAAACCCAGATCCAACCCTCTTTTGCAGCCTGAGCGTGTGTGGCAGACCACCATATCCCACAGTTTTCTTGTGGGGTGTGTGTCACAAATGCATGAATTAATACATGTGAACCACTGGCGGTTTGGAATGTAAAAAAAAGGAAGCGTTTCTCAGTAGAGAAGCTGAGTAAATTTCAGGATATCTTTTCAGGGATGATCTTAAAATACTGGTTAGCACCTCCTTCTTCCAAAATGCTCCTCAGTCACTGTTAGAAAAGGCAATATTTGGAAGAAGAAAAAAAAATGCAAGAAGCATTATTGATATAATTGCTGTAATATTAAGCAGATTGGTAATGGGTATTAACAGTGATGGGGTTTAAGTATAATTATTTATAAAACCATCACCTATAATATGACACAGTACATTCTGGAATCATTCAAAAAGAAAAAACACACAAAGTTTTTTTTTTTTTTTTAAATAAATTTACTGAAACTGAAATATTTAATTTAAAACACAGATCTGGTAAAAGTAACTACAACATTGTTCAGCTTTAAACTGTTTGAGGGAAACCTGTTAGGTCTGAGTACCTGAAACTGGGGAACAGATGACAATGACAATGACCGAAACAGCCAAGCCAACACAAAAACATCTCTACAGCAAGTCTGAGAATTTCTTGGAGTGGTTCAGGCAGAATTGTAATCAACTTGGGCATCTTTGGGTCACAGGGGATTCCTAGTCCAGTATCACTGAAAGTAAGGTAGAATAATTCACCCTGTTCCCTCACAAGACACCATGCACACATCCGCTCAGTTCCACTTAGGGGCAATTGAACATAGCCAATCTATCTACTGAGTTTTTATATTGGAGAACTACATATGGGGCTGCCCAGAGATGCCACACAGACAGAAAACGGAGTTATGAGGTGGCAACACTACCTATACAGTTTCAACTGCCTACCATCAACAGAACAAATTTTGTTTTTAGTTTGTTTTAACTTGAATCTGCTTGGCATGCAATGAAATTCGAACATAACTGTATTTCCAAACTCAAAGAATAATGAATGTGAAGCTTAAGAACGTGCATTTAAAACGTTTACAATCGTATCCTAGGAGTTGGGCAACACCCAACTTTAATGCACCTTTGTCGCCATCTAGTGGAATTTTTGAACATTGACACAAGATTTCACCTGTCTATTCAGCATCAGGACTACGCCTCGCCACACGACTTTAGATAAAGTGATGCATAGAGTTTGTATAAGTTTTAAAATCGTGTCAAGTCTGTTTGATCTTTTGATTTCTCAGAGCGGACTCTGGGCGCTGTCGCGTAGGAGCCCCTAACCATAGAAGGGTCAGGATACCTTTATTCATCCATTCATGTATTCATTCATGCATTTATTTATTTACTGTACATATTAATTTATCGCAGGTGTAAAAAAAGCAGCAGTAAAGAAAATAGTGCAAAAAAAGTTAAGTAAATAAAAAAGTGATGTAGATGCTGGCAGTCTTGCATCCGTGCTTTTCATCCCTTCATTCATCTTCTTTACCTCCTTATCCTGTACAGAATCACAGGGGCCTGGAGCCTATCACAGGAGACTTAGAGCATGAGGCAGGGCACACTCTGGACAGGGTCCCAATCCACCACTCCCCACCAATTAGCCCAACCTGTGTAACCCACCTGTTATATTTAAGCGTCACATTCTTCCTTACCATTAGGGGGCGCTAGGCTACCACGTAGACTATTTATTCAGGTAGATAACGTGAGGAAGTCAGCTTGCGCGTGGGAGAGACAGTAATGGTTTCCTCGTGCTCACCTGTTTGAAGTTGAGGGTCCTAAGATTGAGGATTGGTGTTCCCATGTCAATCTGTAAGTCTTTACCATTTGTTCTATATTGCTTATTGAAACATAATGTTGGTGTAATGGTGGATATTGGATTGTTTTTATTTATGTTTATGTTTTATGTTTTAAAGACCCTTATCCACGAAAGGAGTTGTAGCTGACATGGGGTCCGTTCTTCGTACGTCGCTTGACACATCCGAGATGAGACCATCGTGCTAATTACGATGCGGCTAATTCGGTTCTTCGAGGCCACCTGTTATTCATGATTAGTATCGCTGGATTGAGTTGTCTAGGATTATTGTGCGTTTGTTTAAAAGGCGATACGGATCGACAGTAGGAACACTGATCACAACCCCTGCGATTGGTTGACGAAAAGAGCAGCTCAGTTTTTTTCTCAAGTGGAGCAAAAGCTTTTATTAGAGGGTTATGGAGAATTTCAAACTTTAATAAAGATAATTAAAAATAAAAATAATTATTAAATATGTGAGTGCTGCCCGTGTTAAATGTTGTATGTGTATATATAATGTGTATATGTATGTATTCAAATCCTATTTGTATTAATTTAAAATGAGCTGAACAAATTTTATATTTAAAGTAATCATAAGTACTTATGTAACAGTAACTGTCACCTCAAAGTTCCACCAACTTAAATCTAAAGCGCACTGGTGGCTCATTGGTTGGTGTCTCGCCTGCAATGCGAAGGACCCGGGTTCGGTTCCCGCGCTGGATTGAATTCTCTTTATTTGCAACAAATTCAAATATTTAGTTCTGTTTACTTAAAATTGGAAACATCATTACTTAAAAAATATGTAACTTATTACCTCAAATATTTTGAGTTTTGCCAACTTTAATCGGGTTTACAGTGTAAAAGTGAAGTAGAAGAACAAGTCTAGTAAGAAGTATATTGTCATGCGGTGCTAAAGGATCCTGTCTATACACGAGGAATTAGAAAAACTCTGCGTATAATCCTGACACCTTCAGTAACCGGTTGCTTTCTCATAAACGGACAAGACATGGCTGCGACAGATTTGAAAAAATTACCTCCACTTATATAGACGCAATCGGGGGATAGAATGTTACATATGATTAGACGCACACAGAGATTAACACATGAATGATGACCATGTTTAAATACATCCATTCATATATTCATGCAAGATGCTTTTCTTTTCCCATGTGAGTCAGTCCGTGTCTGTCAAGCTCTTAACCAATCAGATGTAACCTCGCCATTTCAACCAATCAAAACCCTCCAGGGACGCAGCCTAAATCCTCTTTACATGAAATAAACCTGCTTCTGAGCAGGTTTAAGCTTACGGACATGTTGCTATGACAGCAAGTGCGAGATTCGCTTCGAAGAACGAAACAATCCAAGATCAGGACAAATCCACAACAATCAAATCCAGCTAACTGAGTTAGCGACGTACGAAGAACGGACCCATGGTCTACAGAGCTGGTGGTCACTTTGCGTGCTAACCACGTGCTTACATGCTGAGGCCTCTCCCGTGAGTCCTCAAAGTCTTGAGGACTCCACCACCTTGCTCCATTGTATATTTTCTTCTGGCGACCCTCAAAATCTTTTGTCTATCTGAAATAACTAACTTTCATCTCTATCTTCACCAACTTTCAGCTAAATTTCACATCTACAACATGCTTCTGATTCTCCACCTGGCTTAGAGATTCAAATCCCATAGGACACTTTAACTGTCATTTCTTCATCCATGGTTATTATTATTATTGTGAATTGTCTTTTCTTATGTTTATTTTGAGTTTTGTAAAATATTTCTATAAATAAGAAATTGTAACCTTGTAAAGTGCAAATGTGTTTTTATTTATTTATTTTTTTTTTTTTCATAAAGCAGTTCATGGTTAACCTAAGTCCATTTGTTTCAAGGAACTGTTTTGGATCCCCTTATTTCTTTTTTCTTTGTGTAACTCTAGATTTCTCCGAGCCTCCATCAACATATCCTCGTAGTTGGTTGTAATGCTCAAACCAGGCATACTCGTTTGCTTTGAGGGGTACAGCTGCTTGCCCAAAGTACCTGCGGGTCTTGTGCTGTTCTACACGAATGATGCCGGCACCATCCCTAGCCTTTTCCGCTGTACGAATCTCTCTGGTGGTCATAATGATAACACCATTTCAGTGGCCAGTTATTGCAACAATGTATCCAGCCAGGAATCCAAAGAACAATTTCGATGCAGATCGTTTTTTTAATTTATTTTTTTGGTTGCTTCTCAAGTTTGTCGGACTTTGATTGGTGCACTTTGAGCTGGTGCCCAACTACGTCCCGCCCAATATCTCTCAGATAAGCCCTCAATTCCACTAGGAGAGCGTTGATCCTTTTAGTCCCGAGTCTGACAGATGGTGGTGACATGTTCAAAATGTATTTCAGGAAAGTCACTACATCCAGCAAATACAATTTCTGGGCGGGTGGCTTAACTGTTAACTGTCTTTCTTGAAGGTGTGCAACAAAAGCGCGGACTCTACCATGGTTTGAAAGAAAAAGATCAACATTTGGAATAGCAGAGTCTACCATAGATTCCAGAAAGTGGATAATGAGAGTGGCTTGCTGCTTGGCATTTTCTCTGGCTTTTCTGTTTGGATTCACCCCTTCCACATGGGCCCTGAACTCTTCGACCAGTCTTGCATATTGAGGGCCTTTACTGGGTGAAAAGGGTTTTCTTTGTTTAAATTTAACTGCATTTGAGCGACTTGTTGAAGAATGTAGCTGCTTGAGCTCGTCATTTATCAGTTGAGCCTTGAGCAGATGCTTCACCACTTTTAGTTCAGCAAACAAAACCTGGCAGTTCCTGCAACCAGGTGAAGGTTCCCTCAGCAGAGGCCGCCTTCTTTTTAGCTTGGCCAATTTGTCAGGTGTTGCCACTTCGCTGACGGAGTGAGAATGCATATCGGAGGTGGAATGTTCATTGGGAGCCCCGTTGGCAGAGTGAGAAGGAGGAGGCCCATTTGAAGTGCAATGTGTCTCGATTGCAGTGTGAGAAGGCGTATTCATAATTGCATGCTCACTGAGATTCATTAGAAGAATTTGAAGGACACATTTGGTGTGGCGTGCTCACTGGGAGTAATACTGGCAGGTGGAGAACTGCACAAAACAGTCAAAGTGTAAGCAAAGGGGGCTTCAAGGAAGGCAAATTCACTAGCTGCCTTCACCACCCTCATGATGCCCTCTTCAACTGATCCATCATCCACCTCATCATGTGTGACCATTGGTGGTGTGGGTTTTGAAGCCCTCAGAAGTACCAATGCATCTTTTGCAATGCATCCATCCTTGGCCTTCTGTATGTAAAGTGTAATCACAGGTTTCTCACGTTTTTGGATCTTTTGCAGGCACTTGTCTAGTCTGTTAATATGTTTAGAGAACCGGCCAGTCAAAATTTGTGGTAAAGTGTCGATGAGCAAGAAAAAGAGCCAATTTGGTTGGATTTGTAATATTTTCAGTGGGCCTTAGGTGCTCGGTTACATCAGCATACACTTGACCACAAATGGGACACTCATGTTCACCTGTTCTATTGGTCCACCTTCAAGACAGCAGCGGCCTGCTGCTCTGCTTCTGAGTTCTTGGGCCCGACACGACCCACATCCACCACCTGAGTCCTGCCAGCTTCTCCCACCACAGCAGCCATCCCTTCTAGATAAGGTTGCCATTTTTCCACTGCCCATACAACCGCTAAACACTCCTCCGATACCAAATAGACCTTTTCCGCTCCTTTCAGCAATCGTGACACACAGGTTATGATGCGTTTGGTTCCGCCTAGCTCTTGTGTGAGCACAGCTCCCAAACCCACCTCACTGGCATCTGTCTGTACTTTAAATGGTTTGGTAATGTCGGGAGTCGCCAGGACGGGTGCTTTTGTCCAATCTAGCTTGAGTTGTTCAAATGATTCCTGGCACTGTTCTGTCCAAGTCCATGTAGAGAGATTCTGTTTTATTGTATGCAGGGGTGCTGCTTTTTCTGAAAAATGTGGGATGAACCTGTGGTACCACCCTGCTAATCCCAAGAATGAATGTTACCTCTTTCAAAGATTGTGGTTGGGGAAATGCACTTATGGCTGAGACTTTAGAAGGATCAGTCTTTATACCTTGTCCAGAAACTGTGACCTAGAAACAGTAAAGACTTTTGGATGAAATTCACAGGCCGTAATTTTTTCTCAGTCCAAAGCTGATGATGGGTTTTCCACAAAGCTATCAGCCAAGTGGAAAGGTCCAGCCAGGGTTAAGAAAAAATGTGCAACATTGCATGTACAAAATCTTAAAATTTGCCATGGTTATGGTAAACTGTCTCATGAAGGGAGGGCTATGTAACCCACCTGTTAGTGTTACATTTAAGCATCACATTCTTCCTTACCATTAGGGGGTGCTAAGGTACCATGTAGATTATTTATTCAGGTAGATAAAATGAAGTCAGTTTGAGTTTGGGAGAGGAAGCAATGGTTTCCTCATGCTCACCTGTCTGAAGCTGAGGGTCCTAAGATTGAGGATTGGTGTTCCCATGCCAATCTGTAAGTGTTCCTTTTGTTCTATATTGCTTATTGGAACATAATGTTGGTGTAATGGTGGATATTAGATTTTTTTTTGGTCCACTATGCTAACGGTAGCATAGTATTCTTTTTCATAAAAAAATCTCTGGAATGCCATTACGCAGCATTACGGACATCCTTCTGTTTATTGCAAAACTGAAGACTCACTTATTTAGAGCAGCCTTTAATATGTTATAATTTTATGTAATCTTTTTATAATTTTATCTTTGTTTTATCATTTTTATGACTTTAATTTTTCATTTATTTATAATTGTTTTATTCTGTTTTTGTATTTTTATTTCTATTTTTAATGCCACTTTGTCATTTTTAGAACTGTGAAGCACTTTGGTACAACTTGGGTTGCTGTAAAGTGCTATAGGAATAAATGTTGATTTGATGGATGGAACTTTATGTTTTAAAGACTCTTATCCATGAAAGGAGTTGTAGCTGACATGGTCTACAGTGTTTGTGGTCGCTTTGCGTGCTAACGACGTGCTTATATCCTGAGGCCTCTCACATGCACTACAGGGAAGTCTTGAGGACTCCACCACCTTGCTCCATTGTATATTTTCTTTTGGCTACCCTCAAATCCTTTGTCCATCTGGAATAACTCTAACTTTCATCTCCATCTTCACCACCATTCAGCTAAATCCGTACCATCTACAACATGCTTCCAATTCTCCACGTGGCTTAGAGATACAAATAGCATAGGACACTTTAACACTCATTTCTTCATCCATGATTATTATATTGTGAATTGTCTTTTCTTATGTTTATTTTGAGTTTTGTAAAATATTTCCATAATTAAGATACATTGCAACTTTGTAAAATGCACAAATGTATATAAGGACCAAATCAAAGAAATACTAGCTAATAGTTGACTTTTGAACTTTCCTTCTTTATAACTATCAGTAGTGATTTGTGTGCTTCATAATGGCTTGTAAGTACATCACTAAGTGTGTTTTAATAAAAATCATTATTTACATATTCTTTTTTTAGTTTTTCTTCACTTATTTTGTTCAGTTTCAAATGTGGTAAAGTTCACTCAGGTGATGGATTTTATTAGTCAGTCATGAGGTTCTAAACAGAATCATCTCTATGCCCTGGTGCTCTTTTCCCAAGAGAACTTTATCCTGTTACTTTGCTTGCACTACCTACCCTGGATTGGATTTTGCAGCTACTCTGCATAGAGTACACAGTATGCCGAGTAGCTTCCACCTTCTATAGAGGAACTATTGAGAGCATCCTGAGCAGTTGCGTCACTGTCTGGTTTGGGAATTGTGCCATATCAGACCGCAAGACCCAACAGCGGATAGTGAGGACAGCTGAGAAGATCATCGGGGTCTCTCTCCCCTCTATCAAAGACATCTACACCACACACTGCATCTACAACGCCACCAGCATTGTGGCTGACTGGACATACCCCTCACACTCGCTCTTCAACCTCCTGCCATCTGGAAAAAGGTACAGAAGCATTCGGGCACTCGCATCCAGACTATGGATCAGTTTTTACTCACAAGCCATCCGTCACCTCAACACACAACAACACCTAATAAAACACATCATTCAGATGAACTAAACATCAGGACTGAACTGATAAACACACACATGCACAATCACTCTGATCTACAACCATTTTACAACTGTTCATACCTACCTGCACTGCTCTTTGCAAAATTTGCACAATATTTATTTTACTTTGCTATTTGCACACTATTTTTTTTAAAATCATTGCTGCTATTTCAGAAATGTCAAATGTTTACTGTTTCTCCTCCCACTACCTCAACTCCTACCTCATCACTAAAAAAAAGTACTGTAACATGTTACGTTGCTCTGTTTGTGCATGTGCACTGTTTCTGTTGTCTATTGTTGTCTCTTTTGTATAGTAATGGATTAACCTAAAAATTAGGTAACTTAAATATAAAATGTAAATCGGTTCAGATCTGAGCTAGTCAGCTAATCTCAGCTAAGATCTCTTAGTTAGCTGGCTGGTTCCAGTAAAGTGTGTTGTTAATTTGTTGTTGCATGTATGTAGCTCATTGGTCCACTGTGTACTGAACTTTATATGGTTGGAATGACAATAAATAGCCTAGACTTGACTTGTATATTGCACACTTGACATCTTAAAAAATTGACCTGTCTCTCATCTAAGGAGGGGAAAATGTGCTAGATTTCATTATATTCTCTTACAAATCCATGGAGTTAGAAGGTAGACTGTAGAGACAGATTATTGTGGATTACTGCAAAAGGCCACTTAACTCTAACATCCTCTCTAATGGTCATTGGCCCTAAAACACATTTACTGATAAATTATTCACTTACTCAGCATCTATACCACTTTATCCTGCATTCAGGGTTGCGTGAGACGGATTGGCACCCTTCCTGGGTGTACCCCATCACAGGGCACACACACCAAGCAATTTGGGAATGCCAATTAGCCTAATCTGCAGGTCTTCAGACTGTGGGAGGAAACTGTTGTACGTGGAGGAAACCCACCAAGCACAGGGAGAACATGCTAACTCCATGCACACAGAAATGGAAATTGAGCCCAGACCCTGGAGGTGCAAGGTGACACTGCTAACCACTACACCACAGTGCCACCTACTGATAAATTATAATTTTTCTTATTTACTTTTCTCAGTTCTCACTAATTTACTCAGATGTTCTGGCAACATTTACCAGCTGTACATACTAGGAAATCCAAAAAGCACAAAATAGTGACTTAACAGTGTTAGTGACACAGCCTTGCTCATAGCCAGCTCACTCGCATGAACAAATGTTCATCTGTCATCTTGATCATTATTATCCCCTAATAACTGTGGGCTGGACATGTGGTCAGTTAAGGGAAAATGTATTTAATAGAAAGTGTGTTTGAAACATCATTATAAACCTTTAACTCAAGTCTTGTCATGATCGTAAACTTTGCTCCTCTTAAGCACTGGGGCATTTTTAGTGCAGCAGGCCCCTGCTGAAACCACACCAGCATGGGACTTAATAGAAGAGCCAAAATTTTTATCATAGGGAAGGTCATGGAGGTGATGTCGGATATGTTAAAACTGAAAAGGAATATCTTACAATTAACAAAATCACCCAAAAAGGAGAAAAAAACAATACAGAAAATACTCCATGAATGCTGTAAAAGGTAAACATCTACAAATAAACAATCGGCATATAAATCCTTTCTGAAAAATTTGGAAGAGAAATATTTGTCTGACATTACAGGCAAGAGGCAGGTATTTCTTAAAAAAAAAAAAAAAGTATCTTAATATAAGGGCTCAGTCTTTCTCGTTGCACTTTCTTGTGGTAACTTGGTTTCTGTAGCATGCTGATACACTGGGTAGTGCCTGGCCAAAGGGGGAACAACTGTTAAATTTTAATGCAAACACTGAAACCATGATCACAAAAGTCTTAAACAAGAAAAAGATTATTTAAAAAAACTTGCTGTGTTCCATAACCCTAACTTCGAGAGAAAATGGGTTTTTAAAAATTCCCAGAATTAACAAAAAAAAAAAAAACACACACACAGACAACCTATCCTGAGTACAGTCTGAGAAAATAAATAAACCCTCCATGCTTGATTCTTTTGTGTGTTTATATAGTTGGTGTATGGAACTCAACAGGGTAAATCAGTCCCGGTTTTGTTGGCTGGTGCATCAGTATCCCTGTAAACCATTATAAACCTTCTGAGATGGTGTCTGTTTCAGCAGCTTCTTTATGTCTGTAAAAAGAAAGAGATGGACAACATTACAATGGTGAATAAGTGAGGAAACCTCAGGAGCAAGATTGGAGGATTTCGTACAAAAAAAGGCATGTCATGTACCAGTCAAAAGGTTAAACACACCCTCTAATTCAATGATTTTTCTTTTATGTAATTTTTCTACAATCTAAAACAATACTGGAGATTTTAAAACTATGAAATAACAATATGGACTTCTGTAATTAAATAACAATTACAACAAGAGTCAATTGTTATTTTAAGACATGAAGGTCAGCTGCTCAGGAATAGTTTTTGGAAGAACAGTATTGTCAAGTGCATCAAGCACCATGATGAAAATGGTTCTCATGAAGACCATGCCAGGAAAGCAAGACCGAAACTTACCTCTGCTGCATAGAAGTTCATTTAGAGTTACCAGCCTAATCATTTTTGAAGGCTTTACAGTAACAGACATTACAAGATCAACAGTTCAGATGAGATTATTGCATATTTTGGATGCCTTCAGCATTGTTTTATGTAGAAATAGACTTTTGACTGGTGCTGTACTATACCCAAAACACAAAAAAAATCTAGGCCAATAAACCTGCCATACCAGCTTTCTCATCTTCATTAAACTGATCCTTAGGGAAGTCTACATCAAAGGTTATTATGAGTGATCCACGGATATTGTTGTTGTCGAAGTTGGGAAGTCCTTCACCCTTCTTCCAGATTCGAGCTCCAGGCTTGGTAATCTTATCTCTCACAATATGAACCTGTATATCCAGAAGAAGCAAAGTTTATACAATGGATTATGGGAAGTTCCACAGCAGCATAAAGGTGCGAAATGTAATTAGGATACTTGCCTTGTGGCCATCCAAATGTCTGATGAACATTTCAAAGCCAACCAAGGCCTCCACCAGTGTGATGGTGACGTTTGTGTACAGATCATCGCCTCTGCGCTCGAACACTGGGTGCCTAGAGTATCAAAAACATAAGCAAGGACAAACATGTCTTTTTTTGGGTGGGGTGAAGAATCATTATATGAGGTGACAACATGGGTCATACACATATGGCTCTTATTTTTATCCTTTGATTGTTAATAAAATTTATCGACTAAATATTTTCTTGATCTTTATCATCCTCATTATGAGTTAATTAAATACATTAATAACAATGTTCTCAATTAGATATAGAATTAGGTGCAATATTCACCAGCTAACTTCGATCATGTGTGTAGAAATATGACTATAACTCAACATGCACCTGAGCAGACTTACAAAGATATCACATACCCACTGGAATAGTGAAGATAACATGTAAACTGTATATTATGATATATATTACATGTCGACTGCTTTTAAACTATGAGCTTACTTTAAGACTTTGATGCGGAAGCGAAGATCTCCAGGCTCTCCATCAATATGGGGTTCACCTGCACACAAGGGAACAAACTTTAATACTGCTTCGCCAGGCACTTTTGAAATTAGGGAAAATTAAAGTGTAATAAATCCAACAGTTTCACACAGCACCTTCTCCAATAAAGGGGTACTCCATCTCATCCCTGACCCCCTGCTCGATCTCCACCTCTAGTGTCCTCTCTTCATTCACAAGCCTGCAACAGTGCCAGTGTTATTTTTTTTCTGTCTCTCGCTGTTTATGTGTGATCTACTTCAATAGAAGTAGTAAGACTCACCGAATATTGGGGCATTCATCACAAACTACTTCCTGGGTCATTTGGAAGCGGCCTGGACCAAGCTGTGTGGTTCTCATCTCCTGACGACAGTTGCATTTTCTTTTGCCTGAAGCCTCTTTTGCAACAGGTTTGTTTCGCACCACCTACATCAAGTTAAGAGCAAACAACGAAAGGGTATTAAAAATAAGGACAACAACAAAACTTTATAAGTCCGACAGCACAGTTTTTGGATCTCTTGCTCTAAAGAATTAGAGGCGAAAGGTAACAAGTACATTTTCCTTTGTTATTGTACTCAAGTACAGTATCAGGTATACACTTCTACTTACTAAAAAAAAACCTCTCTCTTATAATAATTATTATTCATGATATTTGGGTTAATCCCCTCTTGCCGCAAAAAACAAACAAAGTGTTTGACTCATGGTACTTCTATCCAATGATGGAAAGTTCAAAGCACTTTTGTAAGTCGCTCTGGATAAGAGCATTTGCCTAAATATAAATAAATTTTTTTCATGTGGTTATATTAACCGTGGTGGCATGTAAGCATGTATTGCCACCTGCTGACTCTTATACGTAATTGTGTAATTTGCTTTCCCTATGTAAAACTCTCCATCATGTAGCATGTGTTTGATAATCAGAAGTTGAGGTGGTTTCAGACAGCAAAGAACACAAAACATTCACAGTTTGGAAGTAGAGAAAGAGACAGACGGTGAGCTAATTCAAGCTCAGTATTCTTGATATTTATGGAGATTTTGTGAAATTACTTTGTACTTTTTCTCAATTAGAAATGCAAATTAAGTACTTCTCCTTTTACTTGACCAACATTTTACTTGGGATATCTGTACTTTTACTGTGTCCACCATTATAAATAAACACATCAGCTAATGACCCATTTCATTATCCAAGTTTGAAAACGATAGTATCTGCCACTGTATCCAGTTAAGTGTGGAGTAGGTACTTCTGTGCAGTAAAGTAAAGAAAGTGTATAATAGATAAATAGATAATCTATGTAGATAAAACAATAACTTTACATACTCCACACTATGCAGAAAAATGAAACAATGGTACTTAGCAACCTTGTTACTCAATTTTTGCATAACTAGCTAACAGGTCATAACAAAACAATTATGATAGAGCACTGCATGTCTGATTATTATCTAAGCAAAACTGTACCTCTACAAAATTTCCAGAATAAACCTCCTCCAGTGTAACTTCAAGATCAAGCACTATGTCGTTTCCTCTTGGAATGTTTCGGTCTTGCTGTTGACGGTTTCCACCGAACATAAACCCAAAGTCCCCAAAGAAGCTGAAAGAAATATAAACAAAGCTAAGGCACAGCTCAATACATCCCAGCATTTATGTATGTACAAGTTACTAAATTATTCGGTTGAATCACAATTAAAAATAAATGTCAGGTTTTCATTATTTTCATGTTACTAAAAACAAACTGAAAGCTCAAACTCCTGAGAATACTTCTGTAATGCTAAATAAATATATGTCTGCAGAAAACTGCACCATATGAACAAACAGAATTTTAGTTGTTAAATAACAGCATGTTTTTAAAATTAAGACCCTGTGGTGATTGAAAATACTAGCACATCCCAAAGGGGTTCAGTTGGATTCAGATTCAGAGCCTGAGGATACCATTGAAGAACACTGCACTCAATTTCATGTTCTTGGGGCAACTTTTCCTTTGTTAAATAGTGCATTATCATGCTGGAAGTAGTAATGGCAGATGATCATAAAAGTAAGGTTGGTATTAACAGGCTTAAAGTGTGCCAACAAAACATTCCGCACACCATTACATCACTACCACCAGCCTGGACTGGACTGTTGACACAATGCCACCTGGGTCCATGGATTTGTGCAGGTGGTGCAAATTTATGATTTTACCACTTGTTTGCCGTCAGACCAGGTTAGGTGTTTCCAGTCTTAAACTCTCTGTGTGCCTTAATGAGTCTGTGCCCAGTGCTGCCTTAGCTTTCTGTTCATGAGTGAAAGAAATGGAAAATACCTTTTGTATCACTAGAATTGCAGAGTAGTAATCTGAGCTACTGTAGTCTTCCTTTCAGTTCAAACCTGTCTGGCCCTCTCTGTTGTCCTTTATCACCAATAAGGAGTTTCTGTCCACAGGACTGATGCTCTCTGGATTTTTTTTATTTATTGTGCCATTCTACGTGGACTCTAAAGAATTTTGTGGGTGAAAATCCTTGGAGATCTGTCATATAAAAACAGTCAAACCAACCCATATTCGCACAATCAATTATACCAGGGGTTAAACCACCAAGATATGATTTTCCACCATTTTAAAGGTTGATACTAACATTATCTTAACCTGCTGGCTCATATGAGCATGCTTATGTACAAAACTGCAACACCATTGGCTGGTTAAAGTAGTGCGTTAATCTGTATGTGTATGGGTGTTCCTAATACAGAGCTCAGTAAAAGTATGGCTCAGTTTGGGTTATACATAAACATACCATCATGGATTAATTTCCCATAACAGCACTTTCTGTTGTGATTTAGTCTTTGCTTAAAAACATGCACATTTGTATTTTTATGAAACTCTTAAAATGCATACCTAGAAAATATATCACCATGTGAACTATGATGACCTTCTTTCAGTCCTTCCTCTCCATAGGCATCATACTGTTTCCTCTTCTCTTCATCTGATAGCACCTGAACTCAAGAGAAAACAAAAATGCACAAGTTGGTTAATTCATTAATTCCTTCATCCTATATATATTTTGCCCTGTATACAGGGTCACAGGTAGCCTGGGGCCTATCATTAGTCTTAGGGCACGAGGCACGGTACACTCTGGACAGGGTGCCAATTCATTGCATGCACATTATGGGCAATTTCATAAGGCCAACCACCCTAGTCTGCATGTCTTTGGACTGTAGGAGGAAACCTGAGTATCTGAGCAAGCACAGGGAGAACATTAAAACTCAAACTCTCAACCCTGGAGGTGCGAGGGCACAAGTGCTGACCACTACGCCAACAGGCCAAAGTTGGCTTAGTCTAATATTGAATTATGTGAAATTCATATTACATTCACTTCCATTCTTATTACATCACAAAAATATCTTCTGAATTAATGTGTGCATTTGATAAGTAATTAATTTCATAAGTAAGTTATCTGCCTGAGGGCCGCCATTACAAATCCATGTCGGGTTTTTAACCATACCACTAAGCTGGCGTTTGGACCAATCAAAAAAAGCCACACGTTTCTCTCTACCAATCAGATTCTCCCATGGTTTCTACCAGCAACGAAATCATGCCTGTCACACTCAGAGCACTAGCACTAGCACGATTTTACACAATTGACTGAAAAATAAAAGAAACCTCGCTCGGCTTTATTATAAATAACATACATTCTATTAATGATGTCGTGGTGAACTGAACACATGGTAGAATCAAACTACAAATAGCTTTTGTGCAACACTGAAAAGTCACTTTTAACATCAAGCCAGTGAAGCATTTTAGCTACACGATATACAATTGAGACTCACAAACCTCATAAGCCGCCCCAAGATCTGCAAATTTGTCCTGGGCTTTGGGGTCGTCCTGATTTCGGTCAGGATGCAGCTGCAGTGCCAGTTTTCTGTAAGCTTTCTTGATCTCTTTGACAGTTGCCGATTTGCTTACTCCGAGGATCTCGTAGAAATCTCTCCTAAATAAATGTCCAAAACATAAAAATATAACACCTGGGATAATCACATTCGCTGATTTTTACATTGTTAGAGTGTGAAGGTTTAACTTATGTCCGTGGGCTTTGGTAAGAAATTTCCATTCAAACAACATACGTCTATAAGAGATGGCATCTACTTCATTCTGAAACCATTTTAAAGGTTCAAATAGACATTCCACTACAGTTGATATATTGTATAATCATCATTAAAAAAAACATATTAGCTAAGTCTTTTAAGCTTTCACACACACCGCTGTAGCGTTACCAGGGCGCCCAGGCGGCGCAGACCAATCACAGAGGAACATGTGGACCAGCCGGTGGCTCGGTTTAAACCAACGAGGAAATATATAAAAAAGCGTCAAATAAAATGAATGTCACTTACCCGGCGAGCACCGTCGCTATTAAACACAAGAGCAGAAAGCATAAACTCGACAGTTTCATCCCTCCCGCGGCCATAGGTCTTTTCTTTCGTCCAGAAATCCAGTTAAAACGCACCGGCTTTCTGTGTTGTCTATCTAAAAGCTCTTCCTGTTCTCGCTCAAGCCACGCCTCCGGTGGTCATAGCAACCGGAAGTACGACAAGGGCCCCCCCGCTAACTATAATGCTCGCACTGCATATGGTGTATATGCAATTATATTTATTACACAAAGTACACAGAAAGTAGTGAGCTTATAAAGTGAGCGAGTCACTATTTGATTAATTTTCCTGCTACGCGTAGAATATTTTAAAATAATTCGTCAAGATGTTAGACTTTTATTTTGTGCAGTAGTTCTGACTAACAGGAAGTAACGCTACTTTATGGGTCCTCGAGCTTGTTAGTGATAGAGGGAATAAACATGTCTTCGCTTGACAGAGTAAAAGTGTTAGTCTTGGGAGATTCAGGTAAGGAGCAGAAAATTTTGAGTATAATTATGTTGTTCGTGTGTGTGCGATGTTATGTAATAAACTACCTTTCTGACTATGGTGTCAGTGTTTTGATGTGGTTTGACACGACACAGGACAAATCCAGTGGGTCCAGTATTAAAAAAAATAAATGTTTCTTTCATGTTTTTATGTGCAGAGCTGGCAACATATCTTCGTGTAATATAATACATCTTGCTTAGTGACTTATACTGACTGTTCTTTTAGGTGTTGGGAAGTCGTCTTTAGTTCATCTGTTGTGCCATAACCAAGTTTTGGGAAATCCTTCATGGACCGTTGGCTGTTCTGTGGACGTCAGGGTAATGATCATAACCCATCTATACTGTCCTTATCTCCTTTTTATTATTTTGGAAGTTAAAAAATAATGCACTATTTATTATTTTTATACTCATATGAAAGCTGCACATTTAGATCTTAAAAAATCACATTGGGAATTAGTTTGGCGAATATTGAATACATAATTTTGTGTTCAGTCATATTTACTCTAGGCTAACACCAAATAATGTCACTAATGATCTCATTAAGAGGATGTTGATCTCGTCGAGGGATCACCACAGCGAACTATCCAATCCACAAACAAAATTGGCACAGGTTTTATGCAGGATGCCCTTCCTAATGTAACCCTCCCAATTTATCCGGGCTTTGGACCGGCACTGCATTCAGGGGCTGGGGTTTAGCCCAGACATTGGGTGGGAATTGAACCTGGGCCTTCTGCAAGGCAGGCCAGAAACCTACCACTGTGCTTAATAGGATGTTTGCTAATATTTATTTATCATCTTAAAAGTATAAAAAAAATTAACTCAACATGAATTCCCAACTATATGACCTGTAATTAATTGCAGGCTTTTGCGATTCAATTATTACACAGGTCCATATCACAATAAAGTATGCTCATGTGAGTATCGTCTGAATACATTGCCTGGCCAAAATAAAGTACTTGTATTTCAGACGGATCAAATTATTGGGCTGCATAAAAAAAGAAAACAACTAAGGAGATTTGAAATTACTCAAACTGGGGTAAGAACCCTTCAACCCTTAGAGTGTGTGAAGAAATGTGGTTTGAAAAAAATCCTGAATGTAGATCACTTAAAAACTTTGAAGTTGCAGGAGAAAATTGAACAGCAAAAACCATAGCTATGTTTTATAGTAAAAATCCGAGCATTTCCATACAGACACAATGCGATGAGAACTCACAGGATTGGGACTAAACAGCTGTTTGTCCTACTCTGGATATTTAACATCTACGATCCAACAGTTCGTGAGACTAATCAGAAAAAGGGTAAAAAAGCTTCAGTTTACTAGGGAGCAAAACATTGCATTTTGGAGCAAAGACAAAAGGTCATGTGGTATGATGAGTTCAGATTAACCCTTTTCCAGAGTGATGGGTGCATCGCTTCCTTTCCTCTCCTGATGCACCATCACTCTGGAATAGCGTCAATCTGAACTCATTATACCACATGATCATGCATAGTGGCCACTGGAGGCAGTGTTGCTTCAGTTGGTCAGGTCTAGGCTCTACAACAAGGGTCTCAAACTCAGTTCCTGGAGGGCCGCAGCCCCATAGAGTTTTGTTCCAACCATAATTAAAAACACCTGATCCAACTAAACAAGTCATTAAGGCTTATTTGAAAAGTACATGGTATGTATGTTGGAGCAGGGTTGGAACAAAACTCTGTGGGGCTCGGCCTTCCAGGAACTGAGTTTGAGACCCCTGCTCTACAAGGTTCTGTGGCAATGAAATGAAATGGAATGAAGTCACCTGATGACCCGAATGACCAGATTTCACACAATGGAGTTTTTCTTCCCTGATGGCACAGGTATATTTAGGGAGTCCACCTGTGAAAGAGTGGTTCTGGGAGTATGAGGTATAATGTTTACACATGAATTGGCCAACAAATTGTGTGCTGTAATCTAAGCTAAAGGGAACTGAATGAAATCTTCGTGTGAGACTATTTTGGCCATGAATTGCAGTAAATGAAACATGTCATTTGAATTATGTGTTATTTATTTTACAGTACGCATCTCATTAACAGGTCTAATAATTTGGAATGCAAGTTGTTTTCAATGATGCAATACAAGTTTGCATGTACATGTTTTTGACATTTCACAGTTTATTTAGGAACCCACAATAACAATTTACCTAATCATTTGTTCGAATTCCTTTGTGACTTACAGAATACAACAATTAAATCAGGGGTGCCTAATTGTTTTGGTAATTGTAGCTGACACTCCTTATTATAAAGAAAGAAACATTTGTAGTTGTTTCTGTCTTGTTTCTTATCTGAACAAACATTTGCAGCCATTTTGTTACTACTTACACTAAATGAATATATGGTTGCATCTGATTTATTTCCTTGCTTCTGCAGGTCCATGACTACAGAGAAGGTACACCAGAGGAGAAGACTTACTACATTGAACTCTGGGACGTTGGAGGATCTGTGGGAAGTGCCAGTAGTGTTAAAAGCACCAGAGCAGTTTTTTACAATTCAGTTAATGGTAAGATAACTTGGATAGACTTGAATAATTACATTGGTATAATTTAATACACATGCTCTTATTTAATATTGGACAGATGATACTGACCTGTTTTCACAGGCATTATTCTAGTTCATGATTTGACCAACAAGAAATCCTCTCAAAATTTGTATCGTTGGTCAATGGAAGCACTAAACAAAGACTCGTCTCCTACAGGGGTCATCGTGTCAAACGGGTAAGTTACCTCCAGTTGAAATAACCAGACATATTAGTATTTATTTGTTGTGATTCTTTAAATTATTAGCACTAGGAATGGAGGAAACAATCGATTAAAAAAAGATAACTCCAAAATATATATTTATTATTTGTAAAATGTATATTTCTTTTCTTTTGAGGTGGTGAAATGTTGCCATTCCTCTATAATCCTACAGATGGCACAATCTAAACCTTTCACACATTGGCAGGGAGCACAGCATTCTGTGTGGCAAGAGCAAATTATTTTAAGCTTGTTTAAAATTGTAAGGAAAAAAAATAAGAATATTGAATCAGGATTATTTATAAAATCCAGACAGAATTGCAATACAAATCAAATCGGCACTTGGGTATCGTATAATATCATGTAAGCTGGTCCCTGGTAATTGCCATCTTTAATTCACATCAAATAGTGGGAATCCAGGAGTACTAAACTAGAATGCTTCAGCACTCCTTTAGTAATTCATATACAATACCAGTCAAATTTTGGACATACCTTCTAATTCCATGGTTTTTCTTGATTTTTATTTCTTTCTACATTTGTAAAACAATCCTAAAGGCATCCAAAATATAAAAAAATCTCATTTGAGATGTATATTTTGAGCCTGCTGCTTATTCTCTATAAAGCCTTCATAACGGGTCTAATCTGAGGTGCTGTTAATTGCTGATTTTTGGGGCTGGTAACTCTAAATGAACTTCTCCTTTGCAGCAGAGGTACGTTTTGGTCTTGCTTTCACGTCACATTTTCGTCACTTTTCACGTGAGATTAATTTCCTTAAGCGCGGTTACGGTTTTAGGCCACATGATGGCAGTGTGGGGAAAGGGGACAGATTTAGCCAAGTGGATTGATATGCCTTGCATTGTATATTCGTGTCAAAGGCGTACAAGATTCTTTGTTGGACTTAAGAACAAATCGGACTAATGAAAATGCTTCCGGAACAGAACGTGTTCGTAAGTCGGGGGCTACCTCTACTGTTATAGAATGTAGAAAATAAATCAAAACAACCAAAAAAATTTAATTACAAGGTGTGTCCTAACTTTTGACTGGTTCTGTATATACATGTAAACACATGCCTGTAACTCTTACACTTACTGCTGTGGCCATGCAGGGATTATGACAGAGAGCAGTTTGCAGACAACACCATTCCACTCCTGCTAATTGGCACCAAGTACGATCAGATTCCCGAAAACAAGCGTAATGACGTCCTGACTCGTACCGCCTTCCTGTCTGAAGACTTCAACGCAGAGGAGATCAACCTGGTGGGTGATTCTTACCCTGCGTTCACACCGAACGCGGCGAGAGCGTCAAAACGGCCGGAAGCCATTCATTTTCAATGGGAGCCAGCGGCGAAGGGAGTTGAAATCAGATCAACTTTATGGTAATGAGCTTTGACGCGGTTGAGCGGCAACCAATAAAAAAGTAGAGGTCCTCCGCGGAACGCAGTCCTGTAAACTTTTGTCCCGGCGACATTAGTTCCCAAGCAAAATGGAGGAGAAGTTAATTATTGTTTGTGTACAGGGACATTAATAAAAAATAAATAAATCTTGCATGGACAAAGGTGTCTGAAATTGTTGGTGTTTAAATATAATATATTTAAAAAATATTATTAAATTAGACTAGCAATTCACAATGAACAGAAGCCACACCATACAAATGCCTTATTTGTTTATTTCTACAATACAGTTCTTTCTATCAATAAATTTCTTGTTTTCTTCCACATTTTGGTCAGTCTCTATAAGATCAACAAGCTTGATTGCTTTGTGGCCCCTTTAAATACAAGAAAGGCGTTCGGTCTACGTCAGAGCGGCGAAGTGCGGCGGCAGGGCGGCGAGAACGATCTTTGACGCTCTCGCCGCGTTCGGTGTGAACTCAGGGTTAGAGTTCATGACTGTAAATAAAGGCAACACATTACCGACCAGACAAAGTTTATACTGTGGCATTTTCTACCTCCATTTTCTATCTAATCTCGTTCTGATTTTTTTATTTTTTGGTAATTTAGGACTGCACTAATCCACGCTACTTTGCTGCTGGCTCTTCTAATGCTGTAAAACTGAGCAGATTTTTTGACAAGGTAAGATAGATTCATTATTTATGATATGATTTATGACTACAATTTATGTGCTGAAGTTCCACTAACATGGCAGAATATTTGAAGAGGTAGTGTTTATTTTCTTATTTTTTAGTTTTATTATACATTTTAATTTAAAAACACTTAATATTTAATTTAATATGATTGTTTTACTTTCTGCTACATTTTACTGTTTTATGCTTCAACATTATTTAAAGGTAACATATTTTACAAATGATGGTATGCCCCAGTGTTTGCTCTAGCTGAAATAGCTCTCAGATAATGCATATTTTCACACCTTAAACTCCCTCTGTTCCACACCTTTTTCCAAATGTGTCGTTTCCGTGACTGTCTAAGCCCCGTTTACACTGCAGGTCTTGATGCCCAAATCTGATTTGTTGCCTATATCTGATTGATTTTTCTGACCGTCTGTTTACACGTTCTTTCAACTATGACCCATATCCGATTCAAGTGTTTACACTTGCCATACCGTCTGAAACATCGCACATACTTGGGTTCTTGCACTACAGACTAGCCCACATGGACGAAGGCGAAATATGCTTGATGCTAGCTCTGCGATATATGCAAAGTTCGCGAAACGGAGAAGGAGGAAAAGGGCCATCATTGCAGCCTGCGCATATGATTCATTTATTGTGTCCTCAACCATTCAGAGGAATGTCTGGGTGCGACACGTGTCGGGGTCGCTCTCTGGTGGCTTGCAACAGGTGCGGGCTACCGCACACCGGCGCGTCTGTTTGGGATGAGCAGCGCCTCGGTGTGCCTGACTACATCATTAAACCGCAAAGAAGTCGCAGTTTTAATAACATACAGAACGCAATGCCTCAGAAAATCCGATCTGTCTGTTTACACGACAATCACATCACATTAGCACATATCTGATTTATTTCCACATATGAAGGAGGCCTGAAACCGATCTCGAAATATTGGAATGCATGCGTTTTTTTCCTGTTTACACGGACATAGAAAATATCCGATATGTGTCACATAGGAGCAAAAAATCGGAATTGGGTCACATTTAACTGACAGTGTAAACGTAGCTTAAGTGAGCTCCTGCAGCGCTGCACTACAAGACAAGAAAGAGGGATTTTCTTAAATGAAGTCACATTAGGGGAAATGATCTAGTTTGCTTGTTTAAACCCCAGATAATACAAAACTAGAAAATGGAGGAAGAGGATTTTTTTTTTTTTTGGTTGTTTCATGTGTTTTTTAGTTTGTACACTTCCACTGGAGACCCATCTAAATGTCTTGAAATGACTAAAAAGTGAGTTTTGCATAATACAATGCAATGAAAAAGTATTTGCCCCTTCCTGCTTATTTCTTTTACAACAAATTTTAATATTACACAAATATAACCTGAGTAAACAAAAAATGCAGTTTTTAAATTAAGTTTTATTTATTAAGGGGAAAAAAGCTGTCCAAATCTATCCGTCCATCTGTTTGTGAACTCAAGCTCAAGCACACTTGGTTTATGCAGCAGGACAACAATCTGAAACACACCAGCAAGTCTACCTCTCAATGGATCCAAAAAATTATGATTTTGGAGTGGCCTAGTCAAAGTCTCAGATTGAGAAGACTTTAAAAACATGCTTGAAAACCCTCCAATGTCGCTTTATTAAAACAATTCTCAAAGTAAGTGTAAGCCAAAATTCCTCCACAGCAATGTGAAAGACTCATTGCCAGTTATTACAAATGCTTGATTCAGTTGTTGGCAAGTGTGACAAATATGCAACAAAAAAAATAAATAAAAAATCAGGCAAATACTTTTTCATGGCAATGCGGGTCCCCTTAAATTATTTAATTTAATGTGATTTATTTATTCTAATACATTTACAGTGATTAATTAAAATAACCTTTTTTCTACTATATATTGGTTTGTATGAATATTGTGGAATAATATTAGCTCATTAATTTCAGTGTAAATCAGTAGTTAAATTGTAAATTGTTCTTCTGATGTTCCAGGTTATAGAGAAGAGATACTTCAGCAGAGACTCGAGTCAGGTGAGCTTGTGTTGTGTTTTTGTGTGTGATGTGTCGACATACATTGTTTAATTCTGAATACAATCATGAACTAAATTACTGCCATAATGTGATAGTTTTAGAGCCTTAAGGAATGTTTTCTATTGAAGACGCATATTAAAAAAATAATTATAATTATACGCAGTGTGATGTCTTGCTGTAGGCATAACTTCTCATTGTCCTGTTTTTGTTTGTAGATGACAGGCTTCACAGACAGGAAACGCTTCAACTTTAAGAGTCTTCACTATGACTGAGTTACTAAAAAAAAAAAAAAAAAAAACCAACCACAGTCTTGTGGTTTTAGTCCGGCATAACTATCAAACTCACTAGTGCAGGTGGACCGAGATCGTTTGTGAAGTAACAATTAAAGACAATTTGTGTTTCTTTAATTGTGAGATTGTCATTCAGTGTTTTCTTAATTTTCTGTAGTCTGTATTCACCTTTCATGAGCCACATAATACACTTGCTTAAACAAAACTAAACATACAAAAAACTCTCTGTATCTGCTCCATGATATTGTACAATGATTTATCCTTAAAGAAAATTATTTCTCTCTTTTCCTGATTTTTCTAATTTATGTAGTTTCATAAATTTGCACATTTGCTATATTAGCAAACTTGTACTTGCTGAATAAAAAAAAATCTTTCCTCACAGAAGTTTGGTGTTCACTGTTACAGTGTTTGCTGCTTTCCTCATCGCTTTTGTAATTAAATTTGGTATTAAACTAGGAAGAATATGTAACAATGTTTTAAAATGTATATAATTATTGTAAAATGTATAAATATATTTGGCAAACAGAAGGTGACTGCCATTTCTGAGGTCTGAACTGTATTAAATGGTGTGAGGGCGTGAACATATTCATTGCATTCTACAGGTAATGGAAATACTTAGTGGTAGTTACTTAAGACATTCTGAATAAGGCTGTGGCTGGTGTTCACAAAAACAGAAAGATACACTAACGTCTAAAGAAAGAAACACAAGTGGAACGGTTGGTTCTGTTGACAAATCCGGTCATGTTAATTTAATATACTTCTACATAAAATAATCAGTGAATTGTTTATAAAGGAGAATAGAAGCATGAATACACATAAAGCTAATCCATTACAGTGGATGAATTTTCTTGCACTGATTCCACACAATTAAGGGAATCCTTTAGCTTTTTTTTTTATCTAATCACCTTCCACTGGATCTGTAGCACGTTACCATTAATTTCCTTAAGTACTTTTTTTTTTTTTTTTTTTCAAATATCTGTACTTGAATAAAGTATTTCCTTTTTGGGGGACTTTTTAATTGAACACTACATTTCAAAGTAAAATATTCTACTTTCTACTGCATTACATTTAGCAACATTTTGTAGGCTGTGCACATACTGTAAAAGCATTGCTTCTGCCTGTGCCTGTTCACTCTACTTAATGCACCTCGCTATGGCCGTATGCTACTGTATTCTCTGGCAACAGGTTGATTAGCCTAGCATAATAGTGCATAGCTAAACATATTTCTCACCACATTACAGCAAAACTACTAACTGCATGCATTTCATGTTACCACCCCAGATTCTCAGCAAACTTATGTCTTACTTATGGGTATTTACATCTCATTTGGAGGAATATTTTAACCCACCTGTAGTTGGGAGCAAAGAGGTCCAAAACTTTAGCTTGTGTTTAGCTTGGCTTCAGAACTTAATTAGCAGCACCTGCCCTCTGTGGGGTTTTAGGTTCCTCTCTAGCGATTAGCGCCATCTAGTGACGTGTTTGACAGTGTTCACAGTTGAGCACAAAGCACAATGAATTTAACGTTTTTCATTTAGAAAACATCCACTGAGTTAGACATATAGTTCTTGTTATTTATGTACTAGATTGGTGACCAAACCTCATATGAGCTGCTGCACAAAGCTGAAGCAACATAATTTCATTTCCAATTTAAATTTTCAACCTTGCCATTATTTACTGAACCAACGTTGGGCCAACCTATCTCTGGCTCCACCAATAGGCCAACAGTGGGCCCAAAGTATGCACTGCCATTTGCCCAATGTTAGGCCGATGTCCGAGGACTGACAAAAAGTTACCAAAATTTTGCAAACGTTGGGCCAACAAAGCAGTGCTACCTGCGTATATGCATCTACCCAGCAAACACAGAACTTTTCTAATACAACATTAGTGCAACTTGCTACAATAGTAATGCCCTGAAAAAATGACCAAAGAAAATCCTGACCTGGCACGGAACATTCTCACATTGTGAAGTATTTTTACACAGCTAGTTTTTTCTGACATTCTTCTGGAGCCTATCCCAGGAGACTTCGGGCACAAGGCGGGGTACCATCGCAGTACCAATCCATTGCAGGACACACACTCATGCACACACACTATGGGCAATTTGGGACTTAAATTAGCCTAATCTGCATGTCTTTGGACTGTTGGAGGAAACTGGAGTACCCTGAGGAAACTCACCAAGCAGGGGGAGAACATGTAAACTCTGGGCATGTAAACAGGCTGGGAATCGAACCCGAACCCTGGCGGTGCAAGGCGACTAAGCCACTAAGTGCTAAGCGCTAAGCCACCCCAAGAAGACTCTAATTACAAAAAGATAATAAAACATTATTTTATATTATTATTTGTCATTTCTATTTAATACTTGAGTACATTTGAAGCCAACTACTTTTGCACTTTCACTCAAGTGGGAAGTTAAATAGAGGCCTTTTTCCTGGAGTATATCTGGTATCTGGTATCTCTACTCTCATCCATCTACAGGATTTGTGTACTTGTCCACCACTGGTGGTTTCCACAGAAAGTAACATTAACACTATCATTACACTAAAAAAGGAAAATTGAAGGAGAACTTGACAAAGTTCTAAGTACTGATATATTGAAGCATTAAACATGAACCCATGACTAGACAGAAGGACTGAAGTGAGAAGAACGAGATACAAGAGAGCAGAATGAGGTGTGGAACAAAACAACACATTTATACACACTTTCAGGACCTACACCTCCATTCACTAAAACCTTTTCTCTAATCGGGCACTTATCCCCCACACGACTGACACAAACACACACACACCAGGTATTGTCTTAAACCATACACATATAAGTGGAATCTGACACATTCATTAGACCACGTTTATTAATTTGAGTCAGCTGCTACAACACTGATGATACAAATTTGCATCAAAGTTCACTCTGTGATAGGAAAAATGATACCAGTAATGTTTTTATATTAACAGTGTGCATTGAGTTACCAGACCAAGGGTCTCCTCAAGGGTTTCTCCATCTCTTTGTGTGATAGTTGCCCTAGACCAGGTCTGTGTACTCAACACATAAAGAAGTTTTAATAAGGTTTCAATAGCCAGCAATAATACTGACCAAACCTCTCAGATCCCATTCTGACCAAGCACCGGAGATAATGTATTGGTATAATACAGACCAAAAGTTTGGTCACACCTTCTCATTCAAAGAGTTTTCTTTATTGTGTTCTTTATTGTGTTCTTTAGCCGAAACAAGTCTCCTCTGCTTGTTGCCTGTCCTTAGCAGTGGTTTCCTAGCAGATATTCTACCATGAAGGCCTGATTCACACAGTCTCCTCTTAACAGTTGTTCTAGAGACGTGTCTGCTGCTAGAACTCTGTGTGGCATTGACCTGCTCTCTGATCTGAGCTGCTGTTAACCTGCGATTTCTGAGGCTGGTGACTCGGATGAACTTATCCTCCGCAGCAGAGGTGACTCTTGGTCTTCCTTTCCTGGGGCGGTCCGCATGTGAGCCAGTTTCTTTGTAGCGCTTGATGGTTTTTGTGACTGCACTTGGGGACACTTTCAAAGTTTTCCCAATTTTTCGGACTGACTGACCTTCATTTCTTAAAGTAATGATGGCCACTCGTTTTTCTTTACTTAGCTGCTTTTTTCTTGCCATAATACAAATTCAAACTCTTTGAATGAGAAGGTGTGTCCAAACTTTTGGTCTTTACTGTATATGGTACTGAATAAAGATTCTTTGTCTTATAACAACAACTGAACATTTTTGTTACCTCAAAGAGCCATTTCTAAAATGTTTTTTTTTTTTAATGAACTGATTCAGCAGGGTCCGTATGGAATTTTAAGGGTATTTTAAAGATCAGTGGATTATTCATTTTGCTTATTCTTAATAACCTTGTTAAACCAGTGAAGATGCAGTGCTGCCACCTCACAACTTTTTTTATGTTGCTCTGATTTGTCGTTCTAATTTCAGGTTTTTTTTTTTTTTTGAGCTGACACATTTTCCTGTCTGTGAATAAGTGTTCTCAAATATGACACATGCTGGCAGCTCCCCCCTAGCCAGCCCCTATCCTCCAAGCTCCTGACTATCAATCCCACCACCACCATGTCTTTCCATCATACTCGAATTTGCATAATTTAGTTTAAAATTACTTTTATTTAACTTTAAAAATTTCAGTAAAGAAAGTATTCTTATTTACTTTACAACATAAAAGCCCATGTGAGAGGTACACAATAGAAGAAAAGACACATATTGTACAAATGCAATGTGTATTTTATTGGATTATTGTTACTTCCATTTTGTTCACTCTCTATTGTATAACTTGTTTAATCCATGGAAGAAAGTAGGCGATCTTCATATATACCTCTGGATACTGACGATCTAAGCACTTGTTTGGGGTATATGCAGCTAATCCTTGTGGTTTCTCTCCACAGATAAGAGGACTCCCTGAATCACCCTGTAGAGAGAACAAGAGAATAAACATAAACACTAAGATTCTATAAAAAAAAATGAAAGTTTGATTTTAAAAGATTTTAAATGCTACATCACAGTACCTGGCAAAAGGCTTTCCTCTCATCAGGGGCAGTGCAGATCATGTTGTCTGTGTCAAAGTAATGCTGCCAACGTCTCTTGCACTCAGTGTTATTTTGTATCTTCAGCGTGACTTCTCGTAGGACACTTGATGCAGTGCTGTTCTGGTGTGTTCTGCCCCAGCCAGCAATTGAACATTTCTCCTTGTCTGGAATGTTTTCATTTTGTGTAGGAAGAGGAATAGGCTTTACAGCTTTGCTCTCCTTGGCTTTGGACTTCAGCTGTAACAGATTCGTTAGGTAGTGTTTGAGATCAGAGCAGATTTGCCCTAAATGACCAGAAACAAATGTTGTCAAAGTAGAAAAAAAGTACCTTCAGTAACATGATATCATTTAAACGTTCATTCTTCTTGTAACAGGGATGCTTGGTGTAATTCTGTACCGGGATTCTCTGCTGCTGCGGTTCATTTCGACTGATGTTGTGAGCTCCCAGGAGCACTTCCAGCTTCTCCTCTCTAGGGTGTTTAATTTGGCTAGTGACGAGCATAACATACATCAGATTTTATTATATTTATTTACTATATAATGTGTCTACAAACTCAAAATCATTACTCAGAATCTAAAATTCTGAGTAATTCAGAATTTAAAATTGTAAAAACAAAACTATAACATACTCTACACAGTGGGCTGCAGTCAGCACATAATTGTTTTTGATGAGCATACCACCACACACATGGAAATTTTTAATCTGAACAGACACCATGTAGGGTCGGGAGTGTGGTTTTGTTTGATTTCCTCCAATAATTCCACTGTTCATTCCACCTGAGAAAAACAACATTGCTATTTAGCTATAATTTTAACATAGGAGCACATACTCTTGTGAACACAATACATCAATCACAATGTTAAACATTTTTCAAAAAGTTAGTTTTTAAATTGTATACATTACCACACAGAGGAAGGACAGAAAGTACAAGTAGAGAGATGCTGAAAAACATGACTGTAGTACACCACACTAACAAAACTGTGCAACATGATTTTTCTTTTCTGTTTTATTTGAACACACTTCCAATCATAACCCCTCCCCTTTGGGACTTTAAAATCTCCTACACTTTTCTTCTAACATGGTGTACAGTTGCCGCTCACACAGCCAGAACATTAGGAGTGCTTCTGGTGGCAGAAATAACTAAGAAATAACAAAGTTCTGAAGATATTTTTTGTTAGGCAACCAGTCAAAGATAATAGTGAAATTTAGCTGTAGCCTTCCCAACATTGGGACAAACCAGGGTGTGTTTCCTCAAGTGTTTAACTACTTTGTAACCTCACTTTTAAGAATAAAAATGTTTATTTTAATTTTTATTTATTTCTGCCAAAAAAAAACGTATGTAAAAGAGAAACCTATCTTTAAGAAGATATCACCAAAATCACCATGCGAAGAAAGCATATTACGGAGCAAATCAACTTCAAAGCAATATCAAGGTTATTTCATTCTGATGTCTCAGATTATATAGAGTCAAGTCAAGTCAAGTAGGCTTTTAGTCTCATTCCAACCATATACAGTTCAGTACACAGTGAAACAAAACAACGTTCCTCTAGGACCAAGGTTCTACGTACATGCAGCAACATAAATTAACAACACAACTTTACCGGAACCAGCTATCTAACTAAGAGATCGAATTAGCTGACTAGCTCAGATATGACAGCTTTACATTTTTTATTTTTAAGTTAACCTGAAACTATCTATTTCTACACACACACACACACACACACACACACACACACACACACACACACACACACACACACACACACACAAAAAGTACTCCAGCAGAAACTCGATTTAGATGAGAGTGTGTTGTGTTATGTTGTGTGATAATCAGGCTCTGTTACCTGTATAGTAACATGCAATATGTAAATTTTAACAGCTTCACAAACTTGATTAATACACATCTATGTTGGTTTTGGAATCCAAAAAGTTGTTTTTATATATAATTCAAAGTGGAACCATCCCCAGTCACTACATGTTTCCCAAGCAGACCAAATGGGGTCTCCATGTGATGAGATCTCCAACGGGAAGCAGTGCACCAGGATATGTCAGACAGGTCAGTGGGGGTCTGGATGACTGGGAGCTCAGGAATGCCATATGTAGCTCGACAGAGAGAGACAGGGAGAGGGAGAAGAGAAGAGAAGAGAAGAGAAGAGAAGAGAAGAGAAGAGAAAAAGAGAGATAACAGTTAGGTGACAGTGACATAATATATAAGGTGAATGAATGTTTAGTGTAGAGTGCAAGCAGGGACTCCAGCAGGACTAACTATGACAGCATAACTAAACTGGAGAGCCAGAAGGAAACACAGACATGAGACGTAAAGCTCCCTGGGATGTAAAGCAACCAGTCACTCCACTGTCAACAAACCTGAGTGATCAATGAGAGTGGGGAAGATGGCATCCAAAATTATTCTACATCCATATACTCTACATCCACAAGTCCCCCAGATCTTTTCACAAAAATGACTGGCTAAATAAATAGTTTTTCAGCCTAGACTTAAACTGTCTGAGTCTCAAACATTAATTGGATAGCTATTCCATAACCTTGGGGCTTTGTAAGAAAAAGCTCTGCCATTTACTGCAGTTTTCATAATATAAGGTACTGACAAGCAGCCTGCATCCTTTGATCAAAAGATGGTTTGAAGACACTAGCAGTTCACCCAGGTACTGTGGTGCGAGACAGCTCTCGATATCTTTTAGTGCTTTATAGGCCAATGGTAGTATTTTAAAATCAATGCACAATTTCACTGGGAGCCAATGCAGTGTGGATACCATTGGGGCTAAATGCTCATAGTTTCTGGTTCTAGTGAGGGTTCTTGCTGCTACATTCTGAACTAACTGTAGCTTGTTATGCTCCTAGTTAGTAAGGTGTTACAGTAGTCCAAACTAGAGATGACAAGAGCATTAGCTCATTTTTCTGCATCATGTTGTGACAATATATTTCTTATCTTGGCAATATTTCTGAGGTAAAAGGATGCAATCCTGGTAATATCATTTACATGAGCTTCAAATGAAAGATTTGAACCCTGAACCCTGTGTAACACCAAACTTCATTTTAGAATATGCAGAATAGTCATTATTTACATCTACAAACTGAAAATGATCAGTCAAATAAGAACTGAGCAGAGAGAAGGCTGTTTTCTTAATCTATACTATATTTTCTAACATGTGAGGGGAAAATATTATGATCAATGATTATGATTATGATTACGGTCAAAAGCTGCACTAAGGTCAAGTAACACAAAGCTGCACTAAGGTCAAGTAACACACCACCCCACTTCTCACTAGCTTCCTGTAACTCCTCGCACCAAATTCGAAACCATGATGCTTGCCTACAAAACTAAAAAAGGCCCAGAACCCTCTTACCTCTAAACAATAATCACACCCCGCACCGCACCACGTTCCCTCAGATCTGCCGGCACTACTTAACTGTTCCTCACCATATCTCAGCGAATGAGGAAGACATGCATCAGAGCTGTTTTCTGTTCTGGCCTAGGTGGTAAAACAAACTTCTTCTAGATGGCTGTATTGCTGAGTCACTGGTAACCTTGAAGCGACTTTTCTTAGATATTTGGATATGGATAGATGTGGAACAAAATGTTAACTTTATATACATTTTTACAACCTATTTACCACAACTGAACAATCTTTCCTTTACACACACACACACACACACACACACACACACACACACACACACACACACACCGCAATATATATATATATATATATATATATATATATATATATATATATATATAATATATATAATGATCGTATCTTGGGTGTACTGGGAGAACTTTCGACCATGATGGTATAAGAAGTCCCACTTTGACTCGAACGCCCCTCGTTGCCGCATTGGAACTGTTTATTGCATCAGTACTGTATAAGAAACACTCGTTCTCGTTTAATATCTGCCAGGCCCTGATCCGCCTCTTCTTGCTTTTCCTTTCTTTCCCCTCCTTCCTGTAAACTTGAGATGAATAGAACAAATGCCTGCATACTTCTCTCTCTCTCCTCCTCTTCCTCCTCTTCCTCCATCTTTTTTTTTTATTCCTCGATCCCCTCAGTTCTCCTTCCCGTACAGTTTTACTCTAATCCCGCTCATATCCTGTCTTCTTTCTTTCTTTCTTTCTTTCTCTCTCCTTTTTCCTTTGTCTCCTGTATTTTGTACATCTCAATCTTTTCTCTCTTTCTCTAAATGATTCTCTTTCTGTTTTTTTGCTCCAGCTTAACCAGCTCTCTGAAGACCCCCTGAAGAGGCCGGTGGTGTACGTTAAAGGCGCTGATGCAGTTAAACTGATGAACATAGTGAATAAACAGAAGGTGGCACGAGCCAGAATCCAGCATCGGCCTCCCCGGGTGAGAAGCAGCGATCAGAGTCGCCTTGTCTGAATCAGAATCACTGAATCTTTATTAGAATTAGTTTTTCTAGCCTAATTTTATTCAAGTCATTTTTATCAGATTCAGAATCAGGGTTAGACTCGGGTTTAACCCTGGCCTCTGGCATGACATGTTACACAATGAATATTATTTATTAGTAACAGCGCAGTCTATAGTGTGTGTGTGTGTGTGTGTGTGTGTGTGTGTGTTACCCAGGAGTCTGACAGTAAACACTACTTTCTTCTCTTCTCTTCGTATCTCTCGCAGCCCACTGAGTATTTTGACATGGGGATTTTCCTGGCGTTCTTCGTCGTGGTGTCTCTGGTTTGTCTCATCCTCCTAATTAAAATCAAGCTGAAGCAGAGACGCAGCCAGGTAACTTTTATTGCTTTGAAACATTATTTCTGTTTTCCTGGTATCTTCTCCGGGCATATACTGTATAAAACATTTATAAATGATTATAATTTTGGTTCATTTTGCATATCACTAACGCACCCTTTATTTTGTCCCTCTTGTCTTTTCCATCCAGAGCTCGGTGAACAGGATGGCCATTCAGGCTCTGGAAAAAATGGAGACCCGGAAATTTAAGGCAAAGGTTAAAGGTCAGCGTGAGAGTAGCTGCGGGGCGTTGGATTCCCTGAGCAGCAGCTCAACGGCCGATTGCGCAATCTGCCTGGAGAAATACATGGATGGAGAGGTACAGACTTTCTGCATGATGGATACTGGGGTCAATAAGGGGGCGGAGCTTTAGTTTAACTCGTTCTCCTGGTTGATTAGGTCGTCTTTTTTAACCAGTCGGCAACAGATTAAAACTGGACCAGCGAGTTTGGAAAAACTATTTTCCAATACTACTATTTATTTATTGATTTTTATTTATTTATATTTTTTTTTTACATTTATATACAAAATACAAATGTTCTTAAATAAACCAACGTAGAAGTGAATCAAATTAAAGTGCAACGTTGTAATTTTTATCATTAAAGAGTAAAGGGTAAATATGGCACTTTTCAATGCACACAGGAACTATTTATTTATACTGCACCTGCTGTACGAAGAAGTTCAAGAAAGCCTGAGACAAACAGGAAGAATCCAATTATATCAAACTTTTAAAAAATAATAATAATAATTTTAAAAAAGAATAAATTGAGTGCTTTCTTTTTAGTTAATTTTGCCACTCCAGTCATCCAAGGACAAACGTGTCACCGAGTTCAGAGAGTTTTTTGGGTCTTGTGGGTTGTGTGTCATCTTAAATAAAAACAAGCCACAAAGCAGGGCGCCTGGGTAGCGTACAGGAAGTGGGTTTATAAAAGACTCAAAGGGAACAAAAGCTTTTTTTTTCCCCTCTCAGTGATGAATCATGTCTTCTCCCTTCCGCCTGGCCTTTTGTTGCTTTTATTCATCACGTGGGAGTTGGTGGTCCAGAGACGCCACTTTGCTGTTACAGTAGAGCACATGTTCCTAACTTCTTTACTCCCAGAGCGCCCCCTATATCCTGCCTGTAATGCACCTGATTCAACTAATCAGTTAATTTACAAGACGAGGAGTTCTCCAAGGGGTCTCCAAGGGGTCTCCAAGATCAGATGGTTGAGATGAGAATTCAAGCCTTTTCTTTCAGCATTTTTAGATCTCACAAAGAGTCTCTGGAGTTCCTCTTCTGGAATTTCCAAACCAAGCCGAGTTTGATATTCAGGCAAATACATCTGCATTATTTCGTACCTATTATTTCTTGTCTACTCCAGGAACTGAGGGTGATCCCTTGTGCACATCGTTTCCATAAGAAGTGTGTGGATCCATGGCTTCTGCAGCATCACACTTGTCCTCACTGCAGGCACAACATCATCGGTGAGCCTTTGTACCCAATCCGTATCTAAGCAGTACCTTATACTGTTTCTATGTGTATATAAAAATGAACATGTTGTTTTATACACAGAGCAAAAGAAAGGGAACCCTGGCCCCGTGTGCATGGACCCGGGGAACCCTGGGCTCCACAGTCGACAGCCAAGAGTAGTTCTTCCTGTTCACTACCCTGGAAGAGTGCACCGAGCTGGCCAAGTGACCGCGTTTCCGACTCGTACGAGCATGGATCCCCATGGGAACCCAATTACTGTATTAACCGTGGACCAGCATCCGGATCAGAACCTTTACCCTCCGCAGTCCGGTTTCATTCGGAGTTACCACAATATGAACCCTCATCACTGCACCCTCGAGCATCGGGCGCTTCCTTACCCCCAACCGCATGCCTTCAAGCGGCCCAAATTTCCTCGGAACTTCTCTCGTGCCGCTTGTTTCTCGCAGTACGAGACCATGTATCAGCACTACTACTTCCAAGGCTTGACGTTTCCTCAGCAGGAAGGTCAGCCTGGTGGTGCGGCCCACAAGGGACACGCTCGCTCCTTCCAACCCGGACTTCTCTACCCTACTTTGGTGCACATGGCAGCACCTTCCTCTTCCCGTCTAGTGGATTCCGGAAGCGCTTCAGGACTCGGATGTTATCACGGACACGGGCGATCCGTGTGTAGCGGATATCTTGCGGATTGTCCCGGCAGTGACAGCAGCAGCAGTAGCAGCAGTTCAGGACGATGCCATTGCTCTTCCAGTGACTCCATGTTGGACTGCACGGAAGTGAGCAACCAGGGCGTTTATGGGAGCTGCTCTACTTTCCGAAGTTCTTTAAGCAGCGACTACGACCCGTACGTATATCGGAGCAAAAGTCCCTGCCGCGGAGCGGCTGGAGAATCCTGTTCAGGATTTCCAGCGACTTCATCCGTTAGTGACGACATATTGGGTCCCGTTTCAGGTGGTACAGACTGCATGCCGCCTCCTGTAGGACCATGCTACAATTCGGGGGACCAGCTGTCAAATTGCAGCATTGAGCCCAACTGTAGTAGCCACTCGTCACTGGAAACCAGGGAAATGACTAGTACTACCTCACCCACAGCCCTAGAGGGAACCGTGGAGCATTGTGGGGAACAAGGGGCAGCATGTAGCTGCTGTTTTGAGGTTCCGCCACTGAATGTGGAGCGCAAAGGACAGGAAGTTGCAGACGGGGTCGGACGTTGCCGGAGAGGCGTCGAGCCTCAAAACATGTCCATAGCTTCTGCGCAGAACTTTTACGCTGCTAGCAATGAACTGATGTCGCCTGCTGAGCACGCTAGCTATGACGGACTGCCGTGCTGCTTCTACACAGAGATGAAAGTGCACAGAGGAAGCGTCGGACGTTACGCAGAGGATTATTCCGTAAACGTGCATTACGCCCAAACGGACAGCGATGGCTGCTCGGGACAAGGATGCTGCGAGCTCGCTCAGCGGATCCCCATAATCCCAGAGGACACGGACTGCGAATTAGGCCTCGTTTCCGAGCCTCAATCGAACCTTTTAGCAGGGCAGACCAGGACTTCCTTAGACACTAATCAAAATTTTTTCACCTCAGGACAATGCAGAGGTCAAACATATCAACAGCAACAAGACGAGGAAGCGAGAGCGCTGTTTTCCTCTCAGTTTAAAACGAACAAATCTACGACCGAGGGCTCCGGGTTTTAAGCGAGAAAATAAACAAATTACGATCATAAGAATTTGCACGTATTAAGAGCGGGGGATGACTAAACTTTAAAACATGGGTGGGGTTATCGGTCGTAGTTCTTTTTTAATTTTGATGTTTTTTTTTTTAATGAATTTATATTGGACATCTTGAAGTGTACTTCTGAAAAGGAAATGTTTAGCTAATGCTCTCACGTCATGTTGCCTTCAGAAGATTAGCCACACCAACTAAACGGATATGAAGAGCAAGAAAAAGAAAATCACACTTCACACAATGAGTTGTACATCCACATGATAAACAGGGATTTTAAATTCCGGGATGCGTCCAATACTGAAGAAAGCACGTTGCCAGTTCTGGGGAAAATCTTTTTAGCGAAGATGAAGATACTCATCTTACACAGCCGACACTTTAGGATGGAAATACACTTGCTTTTAAGTATGCGTGCACACATTCGCCTCCCGTATCCTGTGTTCACTTATTGCGTAGCTTGTGTAGGTGCTCAGATATGGTGATCTCATACATGCCCCATATAAAGAGTAGGGGCAGTGTAGTCAGCAGGCACGACAGAAATGGCCTAAAGGAGAGGTTCCCTAGTCACCCCCAGGTCCGAAGTTACCCCCATCTGTATAATGTATCTTTAACTCTGCACAGGTACTAGTATCAGGTCAAAACAGCTGGTGGGAGACAAGTACAGTGGTACCTCGGCATATGAACGCCCCCCCCGAAGAACTGAAAATTTGAAGAAAAAAGCCTCGGCATACAAGCGAACAAACCGAGCCGAACCAGACTTCCACCAAGTTGCATGACTTGATCAAAACAAGTTTAAGTTTTCTTTTTTGTTAGTTTTTTTATTCCCATTTTGTGCAAGATTTAGTGGAGACACGGCACAACGGTCGCAAGGACGGTAGCAAGAAGAAAAGGGAGTCACTTACACTATTGTTTTTAAAGTAGCTGGTGCCAAGAGGAATCATAAATAAGGTTAAATGAGGTTTCATGTTTATTTTTTTCATATTTTACTTCATTTACATGTCATTTCCATTATTTTCATGTGCAAAATATATGATTATAATGTTGGAAATTGGTTGTATTGCTAAGGTGGAACAGATTATCTGCATTGACATTATTTCCTATGGGAAAATGCGCTTCGCAACACGATATTTCGTCTTAAAAACTCGCCTCTGGAACGGATTAAATTCGTATGCCGAGGTACCGCTCTACTATTTTAGGCAGCTAAGCTCGATGAGTGTCTCCATATTCATGCAGTTTTATTTCATGCGGGTTAGCACTGTGGCCTCGCACCTCCAGGATTCGATTCCCGCCTCGGGGTCTTGTGTGCGTGGATTTGCATGTTGGTGGGTTTCTTCCAAGTACTCATGCCCCGAGTCCCCTGGTTAGGCTCCAGGGCCCGTATTCACAAAGCTTCTTAGAATTCTCTGAGAGAGGTCCTATCTCAGCCTAAAAAGTCCTAACTAGGAGTCTTAGACTAAACTTTCTTCTTTCCGCCATTTTGTCCTCTGCTTTAGAAATTTTTAAACCTCTTAAAAGTCCTCATCTCTACTCTTAATAATTTTTCCTTAGGAGCTGTTTTTAGGTTTAAGATTTAGTCCTAAATTTAAGAGAAAATTCTAAGAAAATGTCATAATTCTAAGAATAGGAGCAACTTTTAGGTTTAAGAATCTTTGTGAATACGGGCCCAGATCTCCCGTGACACGAGAGGCGCCGAGGCTTATAAAGAGTACGTGAGTGAGCCTGATGATGAATTTTTCAGTGTGCCCCCTACTGGAATCCTTGATTGTAACACACAAAGTTTTATAGGAAAGTATGTGAACAAATATACTCAGGACGTTGCCGGGTGACTACATGAGCACATGGTTTAACAGCAAAGTATATTTCCACCCTTAGGTGTACGAGTACTTCGTAATTTATACCAATTTCAGTCAGAAGTGTCAGCTAGCAATAAATCATTATCACTTAGATAAATAAAACCAAAAGCAGACATTTCAGTGTGTTTCACGGGAGCTTGAAAACGTCCATGACTTTGTCTCGTCTCAGCTCGTTCTCTCTCTCTCTCTCTCTCTCTCTCTCTCTCTCTCTCTCTCTCTCTCTCTCTCAGGGTCACTGCCTCGTTAGTACAGAAACAGACCAATTAACACTTTTTTTTTTTCCAATCGTTTTATTAATATGAGCGGGAGACTACTGAGCTGTCTGTACTATACACCAAAGTTTAGCTAGTCTCCGACGTGCAGTTTAACAGTTTATGTAACACGATATTATACTGATTATACTTTTTTTGTGGTGTGGGAGGGTGTGATTTTTTTTTTTTTCTTTTGTTTGTTTTTGTTAGTTTTTTCCGGCTCTTTTTAAAAAATATATTTGTAGGTGTTTGGTGCACTTGATATGTATATTTTTTAATGATGTTTTAAAGAAAAAACACACGTTCACATTTAGACTGAAAAGGCCGAGGCATAACGGTATATGGAGACAAAAATGCATTTTATTTTCTCTTAAAGCTCTTTGGAAATATTATTATAAAACAACTTCACATACACACTCACTCTTTCTCTCTCTCTCTCTCTCTCACACACACACACACACACACACACACACACACACACACACACACACACCATGCCTTTCTGTTTTTTACAGAATATTTAATGCTGTTTCTATGAAATGTACCCATACGGCTTTCACTGGCGGAAATATCTTTATTTATACGTCGACTATTACAGTGCTGTAACACACAAAGAGTCTAATCTTGCCTTCCATAGAGTTATGTACTTGCAGATGAGTATAGTGTTTTCGGGGGTACTTGAGTCACTATTTAATTTTTTTTTGTATTGTTCGTAGCACTTAAGAAGATTGTATAAATGAATCTATGTACAAAAATTAATATTTTGTCTTTTTTTTTTTTTTTAAAGATATAAATATTTTCTCCATCATTTCTCATTCTTCAGATGTTAAGCAGGTTAGAGCTTATGCTGTGTATATTTCTGTATCTGTATAGCAGCACATTTCATAAATGGAAATATGTTCTCTGAATATTTATTGACTAATATATTTATCTGTAAGCCATGTCTTATGTTCAGAGTGTCTGAAGAAGTGTTTTTTTTTTTTGTTTGTTTGTTTGTTTTTTGGAGTGTTTGCTTTGGAGATCACTAATATGAAAAACGTTGTAAATACATGGTAATTGCACACGAGATGATTAAATATCTTCTGACCAAAAAAAATCGCTTTTAAGATTTTAGTACTTATACAGTTTTGTAACAAAGTGTACAAAGATTTGGAAAAAAAATTATATGGTTTTATTCAACTGAAAACGCTTGTGTGTTTCATTGTGTGTGTGTGTGTGTGTGTGTGTGTGTGTGTGTGTGTGTGTGTGTGTGTGTGTGTGTGTTTATATTCAAATATTTGTCTTGTATTATTTGTGTTATTATTTGCTTTATTAACATTTCAGAATGACATTTTGTAAGAAAAAAAATTAATACTTGCAAAAATGTTTAGATTTCATACTCCCCATTTTCCTGTTAAAAAAAAAAAACTGGGAGTCCAGTCCATCTTTTTAAAGAGTTGTATAGTCTATATATTACAGTAAAAAGGTGCACACTCCAAGACTACATTGGCCGCCTTTAGTTTTGATAAAAGTAAACAATCTGGCATCCAGTTCATGTGTGAAAAGGATTCTCACGCATCCAGAATCACTCATTTACGATGATTTATTTACCGTCGGAAATAAAAACTCCATAGATGTGATAACCTGGTGATTCAGTACATTCAGGTCGTCAGCTGACTTTGTTTTATTGCCACATAACGTTGCTGAGTCTCGACCTGAGTGAGTGAAGCAACACCAGGTCATAAAACCGTCACCAGAGGCCTTTTTCCATCTCTCCAAAATCCAATCTTTATAAAAAATTTTAAAAAAGACTTCAGTTTGCTTTATACTAGCAAACTGAAGTCTTTTTTTTCCGAAGAATTTGACTAATGGATGCTTTTCTTATGGACACACAGCTGTTTAGTCCCAGTCCTGTTCCCTCTTATCACATTTTGTGTGTGTGTGTGTGTGTGTGTGTGTGTGTGTGTGTGTGTGTGTGTGTGTGTGTGTGTGTACAGAAATGTTTGCGCTGTTACTATTTAAACAACTTCAGTAAAATTACAAATGCAGTGTATGTATTACTGACTTACTATAGTAAGTATATTGTATTGCGTGTAATATTTTAAAAATGATAGGTTCAGATCTCGGCTCTAAAGCATGATCACATGAAACTAATCAGACTTGTATGTTTGTATTGACCTCCTGAACATGAATTTATGAAATATGAATATGAAATTGTTGAAAATCAGTCAATGATTCATTATTCACCTAAAATGCACAAAGGATAACTTCTTAGTGGTTCTCTTTTTGGGTGTACAGGTATATGGGTATTCACCATTAATGTAATGTCATTTTGCATCCTAGCAAGTGAGAGTATCTGTGCTACAGCGTATCCTTACTGTACTACACAATGCTAGTACTATTCCGTCTACTCTACTGTACTGTACTATAATATATGATACTATCGCTCAGCTTTAGAGCATGATAGAACAAAACTATGTGCACCCTAGTGTTAGTCTTTATCTGCTCAACACGTAGTGTGAATTTGGGGAGGATCTGAGAATGTCAAATTTTGCACCCAAAGAACAGAGAAACAGTAAGGGGTTAGTCTGTGTGTGATTTGAGGGTGAAAAATTCATCCTTCTCAGATTTTCCCAAAATTCACACTGTGCATTAAGGAGGTCAAAACAAATAGAGGAGTCTGATTAGTTTTGTCTAATCA